>JANHGO010001728.1:0-32892 GCA_024606505.1 Aquila spilogaster
TGTGCTTTCCCACAATATTTTTCTATGCATAATGTGATAAACCTCCAAGGTGGTTGTAGGCAAAGCTAAAATATTCAGAAGTATGCAGTTATTATGAATTTAGACAGGTTGTAAGACATTTTGATATCAAACTCTTAATGAATGGCAGTAAATATATTCTACATTACTATATTAAAATGCCTATTAAAACATACACATCCACAGAATGATCACTGGATGTGTTTACTTGTTAGTAAAAAGCCCATGAAGAAAACAGCATGGAAATAAATATTCTTTTCCTGCACTACTATGATAAGAATTAAGGCATGCATTTAAGGTTCATATTATTTTCAGTTTGTTCACAGCACATCCAGATAGCCAGATATTCAAAGGAGCATTCCCACTGAATTCCAATATGCTACCACTCACGGTAAATCAAGTTGTGGAAATGATAGCTCCAATTGCATGATGGTTTTTGAGATTCCGGAAAACCTGCTCCTTCCAGCAAACAAACAGCCAAACAAACAAACCAGAAAACAAATACCCAACACGTATTTTGGCTAATTTTATGCATTTCAAACATTTTTTTCTATATTTTCTATTTTTCTAATTTTTTTATTAGCAAAAATTTAAAATAAACATTGTCAGATTAAACCGGAAGAGCAGGAGGTTTCTTTTCTTTTGAACAGTTTGAAGTGTACCTTGATAGTTTGGGAATAAATATATGTACATGAGTTGAAAGCACAGGAAAAATTATTCTATCCTAGCACAAATTTTATTTTCTTCACAAATTCCCAGTTAATTCTAGTAACAAACATAAAGCCAAGACTACAAGACTAGCAGTAAGAAAAGAGCTGTGTACTGCACAAGAGTTAAAACATTGGCCCCACAGTAACTGATGCTTTTGTTCCCATTCCCTTTAACAAAGCAACTGTCTTGCCCTTGACATGTCAGTTTTGCAGTTTTCAAGGGAAGTCAGAGTGTTTGGATGGGGAAACTGAGTCCTGACAAGCTGAATTAACTTAAGGAAAGGCTTTCAGAATGGGTAACTGGATCGCTCTCTTTTCCCTTAACCAGTAACTCCGTGGAGATGACCAGCACTATGATGAAAGAATAATGCTTTATATCTTGATGGAGTTTTCTATTTTTCTTCACCACAATTACACAATAGCACATTCCTACCTTCCTGTTGGAAGTATTTTCTTATTCAGAAATGAATTTTTGGATAATGTACAACAGCAACATACCCTACAAAACTGCTATTTGTACAGCACTGCTGTTGCTATAAGAACTGTTTGTACAAATAAGTAACATAACCCACAGTGTAATATCTTTCACTTCCCTAATGTACTTTTTGACATATGATGAGAAACTGCAACCCTTAATCCCCAAGCCTAGGTTAAAATGACTGAGCAATGTCCCATCCAAATGAAAGCCCGTCATTGTTCTTGGTGGAAACAAACACACTCATTTTCATGTCTGGCAATAATATTGTTTTAAAGCAAACTGTGAAGAAATTATGCAAGTTCAGTCAAATGCTGGAATATACGTTAGATATTGTATTAGTAGGCTTGGAAGAGCATGCATATTAAAAAAAAATAAAAAAAAAAAACAACCCTTTATAAGGAACTGTTTGTCCTAAGTAAATTCTACATGACATATCTTTGTTTACGCTATTATAGTCCTGTAATACCCCATTATAGCCTCCAATATCACTGATGGATATCAGATGGACAAAGATAGGAGGATGAGCAGAAAAAGATGGGAAATAGAGAATACACATTGAAGTAGAATATTCCTTTGTGTCCTGGGAATGAGGAAAAAGAGCAAACTCTTCCCAGTGCCCACACCAGCTACACATTTCCCCTCCTTTCCACTCTTTCCCTTCCCCCCTCTTCCCCTTCCCCATTGCTCAAAGGAGAAAGTAACAGAGATATTTGAGATTATAAAGGGTTTTGGATGAGTGAACCTGGAGTGAGTAAAGCTCTTAGAAAAGAATTTAAAGGATCGCAGTGGCATGCAGTCATGTTATATAAACATATCTGAATGGTACCATCATACACCCAGCCCTGGCGCCACAATTGCATTAAGTGAAATTTTATACAGAAATTGTGAAAGTGCACCAGGGTTGGTTGATTATCCGCTCTTTCTGTTCCCTTTCAGATGGAAAGAAAGAAGCCAAGGTGCTGGAGAAGAATGTGGACAGTGTCAAGACTTTCCCAATCTAATCTAAGCAAGAGGTTTTCTTCCTTTTTTTCTTTTTCTTTTTTTTAACCCTTTTTCTTTTTTTTTTTTAATTTTTTTTCACCTTTCCTTCTCTGGTTTGGTTTCTTCCGCAGAGTTCAAAGCTGTCGCTCCAGTCAGAAATGAACACCTGGAACTGACTGTCACTGAGATTTAAAATTTTCGAACACCAAAGAGAGAAGAAATTGGAATAAGGCCATGGCGTAAAAGCTATATGATAACTTCCTGAGATGTCTAATAAATATTTTCGCTGAGTACCTTGACAGTTTTGAAGTATAGGGTGGGGGGGCTACAATAATATTCAGGGATTGTTTATTCTTGGCACAATATGTTCATTAAAATGAGGTTCTGATTAAAATGAAAGGGTCTGGTTCATTTGAAATATTAAATTAGGCCTTGAATTCTGCAGTCTGCCTGCAAGGGTCTCCCTTCATGATCAGGGCTATACTTGTTAAGTAGTAAAGCATTGTTGCAAGTAAAGCCAATTTTTTTGCTTTTAATGTTGTCTGATCTTTTTCACTGAGCTAGCCCAGGTCTGTTGACCTTCAGGGCAAACTGCAAAACCTCTCTGATGCTTGGACTATAGATGAGTATATGGCTTCTGTTTGAAGGGGGAAGGGAGATGGGAAAATGGATAATTTAGGGCATAGGATAGGTTTGTTTGGACGTTATCTTTCTCAGCATTGCTCTTACTTGTCCCTGGTACTACCACTCATTGGATATCCTTCCATTAACTTGCATTACTGACAGGCATTACACAAGCAGTGAGACAAGAGATAGTCACTGTCCAACCACATATGAACTGTATTGAACCATATCAAGTAAAGAATTCAATTCTATGATTTCCTCCCAAGTAATTTAAAATACGAGACATAAATGACATTTCTAGTCCTTGAATTATGTGAAACTCTGAATTAAACCCTTATTTTTTCACTTTCTCCACCCACACACAGCCATACACAAAAATATCATTTTTGATTATTTATTCATTTATTTTTTTCATCCACTCTGATTACATATATTAACATACCTGCTTGTCTAACTGAGGAATTTAACACTGTGACAGAGCATGCCCCCCAAAAAAAAACAGAAAAAAAAAACCAACAGGGAGCATCTGTATCAGAGTTAACGTCAAAATAAGTTTTCCCAAATCCTTAAACAGACAGAGACTGGGAAATCCCTTCACTGAAATCACATACAAAGCATTATATATAAACAGAGCAGTAATGGGTTCTTCTTATGCATGAACTTAAAACTCCACCAGTCATGTCATATAACGTCTGTTTTTACTAGAAAGTGAGCAAAAACATTGCAAAAATTCCATGTAAATCCTATTATTTCGCTGGCTACGCTGACACTGAAACAACTAGCAGAGAATCTCTTACTTTTCTTTAGACAACTCCGGGTCATGCTGGCAGCACGGCACGTTTCAGATCTCTGGAGGATGCCCCGCTGTTTATAGCCTCACTAAACAATATCTGCTGCTGGCAGGGCAGCACTGCAGTTCCCTGTGGGAAGGGGGAAGCTATCAGATTGAGCCAGTTTTCATTTGTTCTGCTGTAGCTGCTGGCCCCTTGCTTCCTCTGAGCCAGAGGAAGCTAAGGTATTAAATTGTTATTAAATCGTTTAACATTACTACTATTTCTTTTTTGCCTCCCAACCTGAGGAACTCGGATATCAACTTTAACTTAGGCTGCAAGTAAATGCTGGGGTGCAGCAGGGGACCAGGTCTCCAGAAACAAGGACTACCACACACTATAAGCAGCTATTGTCAAAACATTAATGAAATGAGAATATTTTGTCCAAAGAATCATTGAGTTAAAACATACCCACAGCAACAAAGAGTTATGGAAACATTCCTTCTCTCTTCCACATCTGTGGGTGCCTGAATAGAGCTTTGAATGAGGATGCCATGAAAAACATCCTTGTCCCATTGTCACTTAGAGGATGGAAATCCCATAGATTCCCATAGAATCCTATGAGACAAATTGAGCAAGGGGTGAGCCAAGCCACTCCAGAATTGTTTCTTTGCATTTTACACCTCCATGTCTCCTCTGCTACTCAGCTTCATTCTCCTAGCTGCCATCACTTACTCACTCTAAGGCTGGGAAAAGCTGCAGGCTGTCTTAGGGCTGCTGGGAATTGCATTTGCTACGATTTGTCTGTGAGAAGTAAGAATTTTGACCTGTCTCAAGGCATCTTGATGTTTTTTGGTTGTTTTTGTTTTTCCCAATGAGTTTGAGTGGATGATCTTCAGAACTACTTTGCTCAACCAGAAGTGAGCAGCCTGCACAGTAGTCTGTCTGACTCCCCTTTTGGGTGGGAAAAGGCCATAGAGCAGAAGGCAATAGGACAAGACAGTCCAAGAAATGGATGGACACTGAAAGAGTGTCTTCCAAATACTCAATGACAGTAATTCTACTAGGTAACTGTATTACTGCTCTCATGAATAGAAAGTAGATGTCATTCCATTTATGCTGAAGTCAGCACATTAAGCATGATCTGGGAACATTCAGGATAAAGACTATCGAAGGAGAGCAGAATATAGGATAGGATTCAGTTCAAGTGTAAGACGTCTACAGGAAGATTTCTGTATGAGGCACCTGTATGTGTATAAGAAATCTAATCTGCCATTATAGTCAGAATATACAGAGAGTTCAGATGCTTCAATACTGGCATTTACTGCATTTGAGAAGCCTTGTAATGAGGCATAAACTGAGAGTCCTGAGCATGCCTTTTGTCCTGCTAGGTATGACTTATTACTTATGGTATTGACTTAACAGATGAGACAAGAGCATGGAAGACAAGAGTCTTTCTGGAGGCCAGGTTGCATGCCCTGAGGCAGCTTCAAGTGGCACTAGGTACCTGTGTGTGGGAAACAGAATCAGCTCCTTAGTGTGGTCGGGAGAAATTAGTCACTTCCCAAAAATAGACACCAAAACTTGGTTAACTGAATTGCTGCCCAGACACCATTCAGTGATCATCATTTATATCACCAACATACAACTATCTGCATCAAAACACTTAATCTCAAACCCAGACTGAATTGCAGTCCTAATTCTTCTTCCATCTATTTCATGGGTTCAGTCCTAAGAGCCCATATCAAGAAAGCAGTGCTCTGGAATGGTAAGGGGAACTTTCATTTCAAAATGTGAGGTATCACTGGAGGTTAAGGTTACAGTTTTACAAGTATATTCAATCATACCAGGCTCACAAACATGGTCACACGGCAGGGCTCGTGAGAACAAACACTTGTCTCTGCACATCATGACATCGATAAAATGCCACTGCTTAGGCCCAAGGCCAAGTAGCATTTTCTCCAACAATTACTAAGCATGATGGGGGACTCAGCACAGGCTAGGCAGCAGAACCAGAAGCAGAAGTTTTGATGCAACTAGACTATTGTGAATTCATATAACATGGACATCAGCTATGCCATGTTCATTAGCCTCTGTGCCAAGGAATGATCCTATAATACATGCTCCTATAGCCCTGACCTATGCAAGATATGGTTGAGGGTCAGCTACATGGGTTTTATTGGGATTTCCATTTGGAGTTAGGATCCAGAATCCCATTTTATTTATTTTCAGCCCTTAGTCTCTAACTAGAGCTGGAAAACAAATCAGGTTTTGATAGTTTAAAATTAAATTTCCAACTGAACTAATTGATTTCAGGGAACGTCACTTGAAATGACATTATGTCACATAACATTTTTGTGAATTTCTGTCATCTGGAGTCCCCTGTAGTTAGTGTGCCAGGGAGGAATAGAGACCTCAGATCCTATTGGAGCTGGCAGGATTCCTTTGGTCATCTGCAGTACAGTTTATATGTAGATTTGTGCATGGGTCAGATACTCAAACCTCTAGTCAGGAATGAAAATTCCTTCTGAGGTTGCAGAGGTAGTCATTCCTGCTCCAAGTGAATTTGCAAGGAAAGTTACAGCTCTATTCTTCTCTTCATGGAATCCCATGCACAAACACTGATAATGAGACAGCAAAGAGCAAAGTTCCCCGCCTAAATCTAGTTTAGCTCACCTGCTCAGCCTCCATAAAATATGCATTCTCTTACATAAATTTCCTGAAAATGTTTATGTTCGTTTTCTTTATACAAAACACCCCCACTCAGTCCATACTGGTGTTCTAGTCCTGTTGGTGTGGGCCTTTCCTTCCATCACAGTGCTGGTATTTGGCAAAACAAGATCACGGAAGGGAGCTTTGTTACAACCCAAAGACTAAAACTGAAAATTCTGTCAGTGGGAGTGTTTTTCTGATGGAAAGTGAGGCACCAGCTGCTTCTCAGGGGCAAAACCTTTCCCTGAACCACTGCTTCTGTACTTGTATTATGTGGTTCTTCTCCTTATATCTCTTAATTTTCATTTACATCAAGATTGTTTTCTTAGAGTTGTCTCACATAGAGAAGAGGAAGGAAAGAATGAATAGACTATTGACTGTTCTAGCTTCATATATAATGCATATGGCACTCTTATCTGCAGAAAATATTATCTTTGTAGCAGAATATATTTAAGAGGTCAGAGCATTCAGTTTGTTTTGGCAGAGGAGAGGATTCACGATGACTAGCCATGTCTAACAGTGTCGTAAGAGTCAAGACATTTGGATTCTGTTTTCCTCTCTTTCTGCATTACCTTAGGAAGTCATAGGGCTTTTCTGTGCTTATGTGTGTTAAATAGACACTTCCAGAACCATAGCAAGCTTTTCCTTCACTCAGAGCAGCATATTTTCCTCCGAAGTAGCTCATTTTGATACCTCTCTTTTAGTTTAATGGGAAAAAAGACAGAGGGAGTAAGTACCTGCCTCATGGTGCAGCCATTTTATTAGCTCCTTCTTCCAGCCTTCCTGCCAGCACTTCAAATTCTTACAGCTGCCTTTGATATTGCAGGGCTGCCTTTTTCTCTTCTCCTTCTACCTCCAGATCTAGGCTTCATTCAGAAGTCAAGAATGATAGAGAAGGTTCCATGCTCAGTTTGTAAAGGGGTTACTCCTACTGCCAGTGAGAAGAGGTGAAGCATTCCTGTGGAACAAAGGCAAAGGAGAGAGACTGCATAACACTGTGTCCCCAGACCCTTCTGCCTCCCAGGACATTATGATGTTTGGTTGCTTAAATTCACTCAGTCTTTGAAATCATCAGATGAAAGATAAGGTGATAGCTCTGTTCTGGGTCTGTATGAGTACAAAGAACCAGGATTCTCTTCACAAAAGCTGAGTAGGTTTTTTGAAATTATCCACTTCATTAGGAATTTCTGCATTGCATAGAGGAGAAACTGTTTCATAATAGTGTGCTTAGAGAAGTCGAGTATTCGCCAAAAACATTACTTTTTTATGCTACATATACAAATATACATGAACAAAGGCAGTTAGATGCAAGAGGAGCAAAAAACACCACTTTCCCTCTTCCTTCACATACATTGTCGTGAAAGCACCAAATAAGAGAAAAAGAAAGAGTAACTTTCAGAAGTCCAACTGGGACTGGAGTCATGCCATGGTAAGTAGAGGCAATCCCTGAATGACAAAGCAATGCCTGATCTAGCTCACAACCTACCAAGAGCATTATTGTGCAGAAGGGGAACTAAACCAGGGTTTTGCAATATTACACATTGTGTGATCCACTGGAGAGTCTTTTGGTCTTTCTGAAAATCAAATTTGTGTAACCCGAACTCCTGCTTAAGCACTTAAAACACAGAACTACAGCTGCTGTTAGGATGGACAGAAAGACTTAAAATTTGTCTGGTCTAGAAAAATTATTACTTTTCATTTCTCTTGTATGTTGAAATACAGCTAGTGTGCTTATTGCCGCTAAGCTTCTTGAATTCACAATAGATACAAACTTTCAGTCAAAAAGTTCTGGCGTAGCTACACAGAAATGAAGGATAAATTTGCTGGATCTACTCACCCGATATACAGGATATGCAATTCAGCAGTTTTGCGTACATCTTCAGTAGCTTGATGATCTTCAACGGGGTGCTCACTTTCTTTCAACCACTTGAACTCAGATATAGGTGCCCTATATTCCTGCACAAGAACTTTGATAGTGCCAAAGGAAGGACAAAGAACCACGTGGCAGGAACCATTTAGGCTCCTATTTCAAGAAAACATTTCCCATAACGTTTTGCACAACATGGTGTTTTCCAGTGACAAAAGCAGAAAGCTCTTCAGAAGTTTCTTCATGAGCTGGAGATAAAAGTAATCCCTGCTAGGGATGGTTTAGCAGTATGCATATATGGGGGAGGAATTTCAGAGGAAGGGAAATACCCCTCCACCCCATCCTGAGTTTTTGGTACTACTTTGTAGTTCTGCCCACTTTTGAAGTAGCTTAAAAGAAATGGAAGTAGTTGGAATGTTTTTACACGATAAATACTTCCTTTTGTATAATTAAAATTATTGTGGTTGGCTCCTAGAGTGAGAGGTTCATGAATTTGTTTCCAGTAGCAATCAGAATAGTTAATACCCATCCTATCAAACTGAGTTAACTCATGTTCGTTTTGGGCCCCATCCAGACCTCATTGATGTCAGAGGAAATAAACTATTGATTTAAATGGTCTTTGGAGTAGACTCTACAGGCTGAAGAGAACAGATAATCTGATTGTTTCTGTAACAAAGGAAAGGGACAGCCAATGGAAATAAAAAGGGTGAGATTCAAAATAAAATTATAACAAGAACAGAAGCAGAAGGACGCCATGACAAAGGAACAGTTTTGGTTTACTTTGTGCGACCCAGAATTGTGACAGAGATAAATAGGTATTCAAAGACTTCTAGAGGATGACCACATCAAATGTTAGAAATCAGAAGGAGGCATAATGTGAAGAAGAAAATTTGCCTTTCATATCTGATACTGTAGGATTCGTGTACCTTTCTGTGAATTAATATTTCTCTGCATTACATGAGATGGCATGCTTTACATGTTTTGGACAGACTTGTGATATCAAGTGTCAAAGCTGTCCACTTAATAAGACAGATCAAAAAACGGTATGATGCAGGTATCCTGAATGGTGCACAAACTTAGGAAACATTTATAAATCATCCAGCATGTTCTATGATGGTTCCAGTCCAGCTGGATGAGTTATTGAAAACTACAAGGACCTCTGAAATGAGTTCAGTACACAGCAGGTTTCCCATGGGAACAGGCATCCACAATGCAAATTCTGCACCAGAGCCCTCAAGCATGATTGCCAGATCCCAACACTACAGTCATGAATAAATCCCCTTTTCATCCCCCCCTTACAAATAATGAAACCATAAGAAATAAAAAAATCACGATACTTTTTACTTTTTTCATGATTTATGGTGGCTGTAGTAGCATCAGCACTACAAAATCTCTTCCTTCCAGCTATGGCTATAAGAAGTGGCTTTATTGATAGTTCAAAACCATCTCTGAGATACTCACTTCCCTGCAGATCTCCACTTTTCTATAGGTCTCTGTTTTCCTACAGATCTCCACTTTCCTTATCTTCCCTCTTTGCTCATCTGCATCCAATGTGTCCCATTTCCATATCCTGTATTTGATTCTTTCCTCCAACCCCTAGTGACCATGTTTTCCATGACATCCTGGAGGTGAACTTCATCTCTACAGTGAATTAAAATGCCTATTGAATTCAAGAGGGGGAAGTTTGTGTCATTAACAATTGGCTTCACTTTCTACTCTTCAACTTTTTCTTTAAAGTTAAATCATTCTGTGAGTCTCCCTGCTCTGGAAAACCACACCAGCATTAACAGTCATGGATTTCATGTGATCAGGATGCCACAGCTCCCCTGTACAGTTTCCTTATTCATACCCAAACATGTATGTCGTATGTTTCAGTTATATGTTATGATCTCATTTTCATCACAGTTATAGCTACAGTGGCATTATATAATACGTCAATCTATATTTGTTTTCGCATGGTTTTTTTTGTTTGTTTGTTTTTTGTATTTTTTAGAATGCAAGTTCAGCCAAAGTCATGATTTACAAACTGGCTTTCTGTTCTGTAGAATTTTAAATCTCTATGGAGCACCATGCAATTTAAATAACAGTTTAGGTGACCCAAAAGATCGATTCAAATCTCCTAGACCAAAGAGCTGATATAAAAGTTCAGTCTTCCGAAACCTTCCATCTGTCTGCAAAATACCTGTTAGGTGATCTGATAAATCAATTGACTTTTCCATGCCTTGCAGTCTCCAATTCTGAAGTGAGGTAATGCTCGTATTTGGAGAGCAAAATAAGACTAATTCTTTTATTTACAAATTATTCTGGAGACTTCTGTCAATATAAAGTTTTAGTAAAACATTCCAATAAAATAGCTCTAGCAGAAAAACAATGAAGAGAGATGAAAATAAGAGAAGACTAGAAGGGATCCAACCTCAACTGACAATTGTAAATATATGATTTCCTGGTTGTGAGATTAAATCCTTAATCCTTGTTCACTGATCCAGGTCAAAGAACAAGAGTGTGGAAAGGAAAATTCTAGTTTTTGATTCTGTATATTTTTTAAGACAGCAGTTCCTTAGTTGTACATGTGCACAGTGAAAGCAACTCCCTTTTCTACTAAGTATATAAAGGGTAGTGGTTGATTTAATGGTATCAGGAGTAGGCACTTCACAAGACTTCTATTTATAAAAAATATTTAAAAATGGGAAAAAAAGCCCTTTCTCTCTAAAACAAAGCAAAGCTCTAGACTTTTCCCTATAATATCCCAAACTACACCTTAACTGGAATGTCAAAGTGATGGATACAACTAAAGGAAGTAAATTATAACTACTTGGTAAGTCAAATAGAAAGCTGTTTAATTCATCATATTAAATTAAAAAATTAAAAAAAAAATAGCAATGATTAATACTGTAGCAGTATGGATGCAAATGTAGAAGTAATATTTACAATAGTAGTGTAAAGGAAGTTTTCCTGTTTGTTTGCATATGGGAGATGCCTTTTTATTCCTTCATTCAAATGAGAGGGAAGAGCTCACATCCACAAGCAGATTTACAGGAAACAAAACAAAACAAAATAATGATTGTGTGTTCAAGTACTTTGCTGGATTTGTTCCAAACATCCAGCACCTTTACCAGGGCTGATAGGCCTACCTAGAACTATCAAAATGAATCCCTTGAACAGAAAAAAAAGTTTTAATACTGGAGAACTCAAGGTTCTTGAAATATTAACTTTTCAGATTAAAAGTACCCTGTACAATCAAGAACAGATTAGCCCAAGTAGAAAGTAGCAAAAGAGTTTGTACGATGTTTTCTTATCTGAAAAGATCAGCCTGAAGGAACTTGGCATTTGTAGTTAAAAATTGTTCACACACAAATCATTAATAAAATGGAAATGCTAGATGGAATAAAATGATTTTTAATTTTTCTTTTTTTTAAAAAAAGAAAAGAAAAGAAAAGAAAAGAAAATGCACATTTTTCAACTGTGATAAGCATGATTTAAGAATGATTTAATTTTGACTATTCATATTAACTCCATGTCTTGCTGGGCTATCTTAGATCTCACAGGAAAGGAATATCTTCCTGGCATTACCATGTCGTTTAGAAGGAAGGAAGTTGGACTTATGAAAAGATGTGATAAATTTCTTACATAAAATTCCTGCTTGTATGGAACTAACACTATTGCTAATTCACTGTTTATTTTTAAAAAGGCAAAGGATTATTTATGTTATTTTTTCCAAAGAGTTTTTGATATGATAAAAAAGTAACAGTTTACCAAAGGACTCCAATACCTATTTTGGCATATGCTCAAACTGCAACACAGACTCCCAAACACAGCTCAAAACAGGCTGAAAGCTATTCAGTGTTTTTAGACCAAGTACATCCTTCTATCGTCTGCTGATGCTGCTTTTCTTCACTGGACCAGAGAAGAAAAATCCGGACTTTGCCAACCAGTGTCCAGATACTAGATACCAATTAGTGCAAATCCCATTTTGTAATCACTGTTTGTGAATTTACTGTTCAGAACACACAGTTCTGGATTTCTCTCACTTTGTATAACTGCATCAGAGATACCTGCATATACAATCCTACATGACTCTAACCTAACGCTTGTTCTCATATTACTCAAAAACACCCATTTCTTATCAATGAAATCACTTAAAACCAAGATTATCACCAGATATAGTGACATTAATATCCACATCTACCTCAACTCATGTTACAACTCAAATGTCAAAACACCCAAAAAACAACTCTGCAACCAACTCCCTTTAAATACCAGTGCACAACTGACCACAGAAGTCATCAACATCACATCCCTGTCTCTTCTCCAGGGCTGATCTTTAACTTAACCACTTTATTTGCAGAAATAAGGAAAAACATATTGGTCTGAGCAAAAAAAACCCTAGAAGGATACAAAGAAAACTCACATTGTCCTCCTCTCCACTGAGTGAGTCAGATAAGAAAAGTCACAGTCACCTTTTTTAGGATGTCAGATGCCTACAGGTAGTAATGGAGCCACTTCAGCTCTCTCTTCTATCTAGCACAACCTTACCTAGGATTATAGTTGACCTCTGAGAGGTGTGCATTGCCTCCACCAAATCTTGACTCAAAACATGCAAAGTAAATGGTTTCTCAGAAACAAACTTAGAAAAATTCATCCTTGACTGACAATAGAAAGATCCTAAGAAGGATAGTTGGCACAGAATACACAAGTAAGAAAAAATGTACATAATTATATAATGAAGCCCCTTCTCCAATAAATCACATTCTTAAGTACTTTCCTCGTATATCTATGTTTATAGGTATGTTCATGTATCCATGGTAGGAATGTGGAAGAACTTATTTACAGTAAGGGTAATGAAGCACTGGAACAGGTTGCCCAGAGAGGTTGTGGAGTTTCATTGTGTGGAGATATTCAAGATCTTTCTGGACACCTACTTGTGTGACCTATTGTAGGGCACCTGCTTTAGCAGGGGGGTTGGACTCAATGATCTCATAAGGTCTCCCTCCAACCCCTGCAGGTCTGTGATTCAATGACTGAAATGTAAACCTTTCAGTATACACAAGAAAAACATTACATGTCCATCCTTTTTGTTAAATTTAGTAAATGAGCTACTGAAAGCTGAATCAAATTCATCATTGTGGGAGCTAAGATGAAGAATCCAATAAATTCTATGGAAGAACTTTTAATTATAAAAAGCCAGCCAGTGTTTTAGGAAGGAAGGTTTACATCATATCCACAAATTCAGTTTGTGGATATTGAAGATACTGAAGATGATTTTCAAGATCTAGATACATAAAATCTCAATGACACTGACTCTGAAGCATTTTAATCCATAACTGACAGAATGGGATACAGACCATTCATATATGTTTGTGAAGATATTCTTTCAGCATTCCCAGCTGAGATGTTTTAAATAGAGAGTAAGAAAGAGCATTTAAAACAGAGAAAGAAAGCCCTAATGTGCTATTCACAACTGAGCAGTCTTATGTTATACAACTTGTAAAAGTCTTGGGAGACCAGATACACTGCTTCTTTCTGTGTATATATATACACATCATTTAAGAAAACTATAAACTAATTGATGGTGGACTGTAAAGGGGAATATGCTGAGGTATCCTTGTTTGGAAACTGTGTCTTCAGAACAAAAATATAAGCAAACAAGATTCATTGAATAGCAGCAGAAGGACATGACTTAAGAGTCTTGTAATTTGCTTGCCTTTGATCAGAAAGCAGTGTAAGATGCTGTGCATCCGAGGCTGATTCCTGATCATTTCATATGTAACAGTCATTAGACAATATGCAAAAAGCAGTCTCCAACACAATGACTGGCATGCAGAACTCTTTCCATTCAAATGACCCCTCTATCACAAAGATCAGTGCTTTCTTTTAAGTGTTTTTTTTGTTGTTTTTTTTTTTGCCAAGAGAAGGGTGAATCGTTTTTTTTACATCTTTAAATGGGGAGCACAGAATGCCTCAAAGTCTCTAAAGAGCTAAAGGTTAACATTTTTCTCAGGGAAATGGAAGTTTAGATTGTGCTTCAGGAGCACTTGATCACATACACTATGCTCTTCATTAATGCTCTAGCCATTGCATTATGGCCACAGTTGACTTGCCAGCTTAGTCAATGAAAGGGATCATAATCATCTAAGTGAGACTGTAGACCAGGCAATGAGACACGAGTAAATTCTACTTTGCCTATCTACTTTGCCTAAATCTTCAGAGGATGAACCATGTTTATATACCAGTGAGGATGGTCACCCTTCCAAGTAGGTGCTGATTTGAAGCCATAACTGAATGGAGACATCTTCTCACAGCACTGAGTCAGTCAGCCTAAGGTTTAGAAACGGCAGGATGCAAGGCAAAACAATTGGTGTTTCATAACGATTTCTTGAAAATAACTGCCCAGTCCTTTGTGCTGGTGAGATACCATTCCATGGTAGCACTTCAGTGCATATACACATATACACAAGGCATGTATACAAGACATATAGGATGTTTATATGACATGCTTTTCACACAGATTAATGCAGTACCAAAAAATCCTGAGATGTTTAAGTATTAAAGGTATACTGGTGATGTACAAATATAATAAAAGGTATTGTACTTAGGCTGAGATCTCTATGATATTAACAGAAACTAATTCAATTTCATTAGAAGTTGTCCTGATTCCCATTTCTGTTAATGCAGAGACTCTACAACGCAAGTGGAAATAGAGGCTGCTGATGTGGAAACACAGCATCCTGAAGGCAATTTGTTTAAAAGCTTCTGTGTGATTGTGAAAACACCGTGGAAGACTAAATGTACATGCAGTTTCAGGACAGATGCAGAGAAAGAATTTGCTACCAAATAATGCTAAGCAACAAGCATTCTGGAAAATGAGCCTCCTGCTGTTGTGGTCTGACAAACTGATATGCAGTGGGAGAGGACACTGCATTTCTCTTGGAAAATGAGAAGCATATGGGAAATAAAATTGTCAGGGTTTTTGCCTGGAATTGAAAATTGTTGAAGGTTGAAGTCTTTAATGCAGGGGGTTTATCAACAGAAGCAGAATCTGTGGTTTTTATCTGACTAGCAGTGAGGTCTGCAAAAGGTACTTCCTGCTGATGAAATTATATAGCTAGAGATTTCGGTCCAGATTTTGCACTCAGGAAGCCCTTGAAAACTTGTTTGCTGCTGTCGAGCTGTGGGAATTAATAGATTTTAAATTAACTACTGACATATTTTTGAGGCAACTAAAAATGTAACAGGAGTGATCCCAGTGCAAGTGGAACAGAGAAGTGACCCTCTGTGTCATGGTGGGCAGAAGAGAGGGCAGTGCTTCAAGCAACAACCAACAAAGCCATATTTTACATGAGAGGAAGTTCTATATTCGAGGATCAATAAACACCTTTTGTACCATCATGTCCTTACCCCTTAAATGGATGGGATACAGAGTACAAGTCATTGTGATCAAGGTCTTCAAATATCACTCTTGATTTTCAGTGTCCACAGTGAGATGTCTCAAAGTCACCCAATTGCCAGAAGCTGGGGAAAAAAAATGCAAAAAAAATAATTCCCCTTTTACAGGGCTTTAGCAGATATGTTCAGTGATGGAGAACCCCGACATCACAGATTGCAAGGAAACAGATCTCCATTTTAAGGGTTTTCTTAGCTAAGGTGATGAGTGTTACTTTATTGTTACTCATCGACAAAAAAAAAGCCTACACGTAACTTTAAAGCTTTAACTTATATACAGGCAGAAATTGCTCTTCCTGATTGCCATATAAGCAAGGGTTATAATACAAAATAAAAGGAGGCATGAGGCAATAGTGCTAGAATAAAGGATGACCTGGAAAAATATAGCTATGGGAACAAAAGCACTAGACAGCACATAACACTGTCAGAATGATACAACAACATGAACATGGGCTATGATCCCTCAGTCTGATGAGGACAGGCGCTCCCAGTACCCACAAACTCTATGAAGTTTGGCACAAATGTTTCACCTCCCAGTATACAACTGGGTGGCTCAAGTCCAGAAAGTAGTGAAAAACAGAAGATCTGAAGGAGGAGAAAGATCCACAAAAAGTGTGACTCCAGTGAATGGAAAAGCAGCTCCTCTCCTTCACTGGCACCATAAAAACAGTGTGGGAAACATGAAGGAAACATTTTCTAAAATGTAATTGTAATGTTGAATGGAATTACTCAGTTTCTGAAATAACCTGACTCGGTGAAAGTACTGGTAGAAGTTTCTGCTTCCACAGAATTTCTTTGCTTTTATGAGTACTACACATGTTCCTCCCTCAAGCAGGTCACTGAAGTGGAGTGTTCCTTTAGGGCATGTTCTTGTCCTGTGGAAATCAATGAGAGCTTTGCTATTAAACGTGTTGGTAGCAGGATATAGCCCATAATCTGATAAACAGATGCTCTGAGTCTATGTAGACCAACTTATCAAAGATATACATAGATAAGACTCTTATTTTCATGTCACACATCTTTCTTTGTTGTAGCATAAAAGTCTGTTAAGCGTTACCTTAGTCCTCACTCTTAGCACAGCTGTTTTACTTATGCTCACAATATTTCATCTTGCCAATGTGTGATGGTGGATAACCAAGTTATGTAGGTAATTCCACACGTGCCTTGTGGCCTTTAGGGAAATTACAATTTGAGACTAGATCTTTCAATTCAGGCATGGGTTACTACTAGCAAATGCAGAGCAGCACAATCTTTTCAGCTTCATATTCTTGCTGTTCTCTTGAGGTTTAGGCAATCCTCCTGAGAAGGGTAGAGGCAGACTGAGGTGGTTTATCTGTTTGGACTGAAGAGAGAGAAGGAGAGAAATCCTTGATGGAAGGTAAACAACCTTGTCTACATCAGATTTCTTACATCAGTATAAACCCACATTGAGTATCCCTTGAACAGTTGGTGTGGTATAGTACACAGTAATAGAGTAAGACTGCTTGATGGATTCTTGCCTCCAGAGTGTGGGCTCCTCTAGAAGATGTGGCAACAAGTATTGTCATGGCATGCTTTGGAGTGCCAGCTTCTGATAGAGCAGGGTTCTGGCTACAGAAGTTGTTTGTGCATCCTACAAAAGAATGCCTTGTGCTTGGAAACCAGGCATGGGGAGAGGAGGGAGGTGCAATTTTGGGTAGGGATACCACATGGCCTCATCCTGTGTCCTGGCAAATACTGAAAGGCCAGGCTGAAAAGTCCTGTTATATGACTTATCACAACACTAAAATCACAGCTCTCCCCTTGCACACTCCTTTCCATCCCAGAACATTTTTAAAGGACAGCAGTTTGAGGCAATATGCACTTTCAGCTTCATAACTTTTCATCAGTGTGGCTGGAACTGAAGTCATTCATTGTGAGATGATTCTTAGCTCTTTTCTGGTTTGTTTTGTTGGTTTGTTTGTTTTCTCCCTGCTTCTTGCTTCTACCCAAAACTACTACTCCTTGAAAACTCTTTCCCTTCTGTGAAAGATGTGGAAGTCCCACTGTGGAGAGTGCAACAAGTTCTGATGCCAATTGTGTTTGGGCAAAGATATGTCCTCCTAACTGCCAACTAGGTATGTCAAAGGCCCAGCTTCCCCAGAATTGCATAAGAGAGCTTTTCCAAAGCTTCAAAATGTCATTCCCATTTGTTTAATGCTGAGATTTTTTTCACTGATAGAATAAATTGATTCAGCACAGAAACTATGGCCCTCACCTTTCAGGAGTCTATCTAAGCCCGACAGATCTCAGCTCCCAGCTCTCTTTTGGCAGCTGCTGTGAGGTTTTCTTCTCTGTCCTCACACTCATGCTCTCGTTCACAGTCCATCAGGTCTGGATCTCAGTCACAGTCCCTTCAATTGCAATTAGAAACATGTGGGAAATAAAAAACTCAAGCAACTTAGTGTATGCAGGAAATATAAGTGAACTTTCAACCTAGAGGTTGACAAATTCTACTTACCCTGCATTTACCCCTTTGTGGCACTGTGATGTTGGACTATGGATTTTTTCTGCTTCATTGGAAAGGTGGATTGAGAATGTTCTAAGGTGAAGGTGAAAAATGTCTTCTTTAAGAGGCCAGTGTGCCCTTACATGGCTTTAATGACAGCCAGCACTGACTCTAACCCCTGTGAAGTTGAGGATATGTCTCCCTTTCTGCCTCCTTAAAAGTCTGCATTCATTTGGGACAGCAGTTGGGCCCACTCACTATGAAATGAATAGGAAGGGTTATTACTTCCCCACAGCAGATATAAACTAAAGCTGATGCTTCAGCAGATGAAAAGCCTCCATGTCTTGCACATGTGTGGTAATAGGGGGCCTTGAGATTTCACATGCATGTGTGGTGGCTGTGTCTTCTGGGACTCTGAATTGAAGTCCATTGGAGTTCTTCTCTGTCGTCTCCTAGACATCAACCAGTTCCAAAACAAACATGGGGCATCTTGCTGTTTCCTGCCAGATTATCTTATTTATCTTGCAAGAGGGCAAAATGATTTCTATATCTGCTCTGCCTAATCACAAGGGTTTGAGTTTTTAAAAAGCACACAGTGTTGAGATAAGTTTACTCCCACTCACGTCAGAGACAATTCAGAGTCTCTCTCCATGCAGTCAATCAGGCAGTGTCTGAGAGGAATTTCCATACCAAACCCCAAACTGTGATTCTAAAATTTTCTTCCTAACACTAGGGGTCACCCAACCTCATCTCACTTATTTTGCTTTAAATTCCCTGGGACACAGATTATGCATGCCTAGAACTGCTCTTCTGGCAAGATTTGATAGAACTGTACTGACTTCTGTCTAGACAGCTTTGCTGTCTACCATGAGTTGCTCCTCTGCCCAGGTCTCATGAAGAGGCCAGCTTGGCAGGCATCATCAGAGCACTCCTGACATGAATCAACAGGCTTGAAAGCCCTGAAAAAAGCACTGAAAAAAGCACTGATGACTACCAGTTTGTGACTGTTGGACTTACCCTGGCACTCATATAATAACCTTTAGGCTATATCCCTTTCTAAGCACTGGAAAATTTAAGTGTTCATTTCCTAATTTTGCTCGATGCTGCTTCCTCTTTGGAAATGTGTCTTTAGTTTCCAGGCCAAAAGATATTTGGCACAGGAACATTCTACCTGTCCTCCTGATGTTGGGCAACTTATGCAGGAGACAGGTCAAGCTGCAAGAAAAATCGTGATCTGAGTGCAGGGCTTGTGACATTCACTTGGAAGGGGCATACCAACCTTGTTGGTTTCTTTCTAATGTCACCTATGGCATTGTGCACTGATGATCCTTTGCTTGATAACAGAAGCCATCCAGCAAGCAAGGAGTACCTTTCAGGAATCCCACCTTTTTTTTAGAGAGCTATAATTATGAGACTACAGAATTAATTTCTGCGTCATTTGTTCTTTGTTTCTGTTTCTCCTTCCCTCCACCTCAGTCTTTCTGCACAGTCAAACCACACTGCTTCCAGAGGACAGGAGAGTCCTTACTTATTACAGCCTAAAGTTACGGCTCTTCTCAAGAAGCAATGCACATAGCAACGTGAAAGAGTTCAGGATGCAAGGGAGCATTCTCCCTCATAGAAAATTGAGATTATACCTACTTTGAACATCTTTAATGCAGACTTTTTCATCTGAGATAGTTTCCTTGGATTCCATTGGTAAGCAATGGGATTAATTGTGGCATAATTCGTCTGATTTATTTTCACAACTACATCAGGATATGAAAAATTTCTCCTCAATATTTCCTTTTTTTTCTCCACTCAGTAATAAAGGCAGCTGAGGGAGAGTAGTTCAGCTGTAGATGTAAGCACTACTGATATTTGGAGGTAAGTGTCATGCATCTCACTGTTGACTCTTTGTGGGACCTTATTCAATTTGAGATCACACAATACAATCAATCCAGGTACCATCCCCAGGAATGGGAAGAGAAAATGGGTTCAAGAACAGATAAAACTATGTACCCGGGAGTAAAGTCTAGTCTACAAATATATTTACTCATTTTATTCTAGAAAGTTTTCAAAAAGAGTAACATCTAGTCAATAGATATCAGTCTTACTGTTTCTGCCAATGAGAGACAAAGGTACTACTGTGATTGATGACGATCTTATTGTATTTGCTGAAATTCGGAGGAGGAAGGTGGAGGTCATAACAGGCTGAAAGTTTCTGAGCTGAACAATACCTCTTAAGGAATGCTGACACACGCTACAGTAATTCACAAGAATGTGAAAGCAATCTCCGGAACATGACAATTCAGTGACTAGCTGCAGTTAGCAAGTGATTGGAAACATGATCTAAAACTTCAGTCTCTCATTTATTTCAGAATAACAGTTGACAAAACAGTTTTCAAGCTTTATAAAAGGCAAGAACATATTATAAGCATCTAGGCATGCATTTCTTGGCTGTAGCCCCCGGACACCTATACAATGACTTTAATGGCTTTCAACTAAAAGAGGGGAAATTTAGGTTCGATGTTAGGAAGAAATTTTTTACTCAAGGGGTGGTGAGGCACGGAACAGGTTGTCCAGATAATTTGTGGATGCCCCATCTCTGGAAGAGCTCAAGGACAGGTTGGATGGGGCCCTGGGCAGCCTGAGCTGGTGTATGGCAACCAGCCCATGGCAGCAGGGTTGGAACTAGATGATCTTTTATGTCCAACCTAAGACACAGTATGATTGTACAATTATATAATTGTTTAATAGTGAAAGCTGGTCAGAGAAACCATTAGCATTCATTATTTTTTATGTATGTGTGTGCTTGCATATATACTTATGTATATATGTATAAAAATAATATATATATTTAAATGTACTTATATTATATGTATATAAGTGTATGTGTTTTAATGTGATAGTCTTACATCAATTTAGCCACATATACCACAGTTTGGAGTTTCTAGTGATGTTGTCTTTCGCCTAAGACTACTGTGCTAACACTGGTTGCATGACTATGATAGGTTGCAAAAGGAAAATTTAACACTAATGTGGTGAAGCATCTCACAGCTTTTGTGATCTCCTGATAAGCAAAGGTGAAAATGCTGGCCTGAGAAGGGAGAAGGTCAAGTGCCTCATAGCATCCTCTATGGAGGGCTCTCTTTAGGTCATGCACTCTGCTGCCTCACAGGACACCCACAGTGAAAATGCATCTGAGCAGGAGGTCAGACCATAGGATCCTGCAGCCAGAGCTCTTGTTGATATTCTTGTTCACTGACATGTAGGCAAGTCCCTACCTGACAAGCTGCAATTTCAGTGGAGTTCAAGGTCAGATTTTCCAAGCTCCGAGCTAGGGATATGTTTTTTAAGATTTCACACCTGTAGTTCACCCAGTCTTTAAAAAGGTTGGTCTCTACCTTATTTTACTCCCACGTAAAAGAGGGTGAAGAATTCCTACCTCCAGGTTGAATATGGAAAATGCTGCAGACTGGTCCATTCTAACCAGAAAACAAGAGTACATTTACCATTCTTGCATTCTCAGAAATCAACCAAGACTTTTCTTTGGTAGCGGTATATGCAATATAGGAAAATAGAGACAGAGGGAGAGAGAAATGAAATCAGTTCTACATCATTTATTACAGTTTCCTCTGAACATACAGATGCACACAACAAGTCTAACAAAATTATTTTAGCACAGGACCTGACTTACAGTCACTTCAGTCTGACAGAGGTCCACCATCATATATCCACTTCTCTCTTCCATTTTTGCATCCCATAGGGTCTCCCTACAGACTGTTCCTGGATTTTCTTTCTTCACCTTCTTCCTTCTCCCAGTTTCCGATCTTTTGACAGTATAGCCCAAAGGCTGTGCTAACCAATACAAAATTACTGTTCTTATTGCACAGAAAAGGAGTTAGTCTTGTAGAGCTTCTTCATTCAAAACAGAAATTAAAGCTTTGTGTTAATCATTTTCTTCATGAGCAGGCCTCAGCTCCACCAAGAATATTTGCATTTTCTACTCAAGAATGTAAAGCAGTTTTGAAGATTGGGCTTTCATGCCTGTGAACATCTGATCTGATAGACAGGAGATCGGGAGCCCAGGAACCCTTGAATTCAATCTGAATGTAGCTATTAACAATTTCCATTGAATTCCCTGGATTGAGTTGGCTGACTTCTCTGATCAAGCAAAATAAAGCTTTCTAAATTTAGAAGAATATTTTATATTGTGCTTAATGGAAAATCTACCCGTAAACACTGATTTTTATGATGATAAAAACCCTTAAAATTCAAATGTTCCAAGTAAAACTTTTTGAAAACTCCTGTTTTCATAATAATAATGATTACAGCTAAGTATTTCCACAGAAAGCACGAGTGAGTTTCAATCTAATCTGAGCCATTCATTTAATAATATTCTTTTGAAGTATCAGCAACTCCTGACAATTCAGTGATGCAGCAAACGTGTAGTTTTGAATTTAGCTAGTGACTGTGGGTGCTACTTACTGGTATTGGCATGCACCACTTTGGTTAAGATCTTGGAGATAGAATAGACACACAAAACTAGGACGAGAGGAAGAGATTGCCTGTTGTAACAAAGAAACTAAACCTGTCCAGATATAACTTTGGGAGTCTTCTGTTTCAAAGGGAACTTCTCCTCCACTTTTGAAAAAAAAAGTAAAATTAAAACAAAAATCAGTTAGCTTCTTGGATGTGAAGGCCAGGGAACTGGTGTTTGTTCTTTGAAGGACATGATTCAAATTTGACTTCATTTTTCAGGTAAAGCTCAGTATTAGCTCAGTCAGCATCACAACAGGCAATCCTATGTACAATCTACTTTATGATCATAAGATAATTCAGCTGAAAGTCATCTACTCTGGCCTTCTGGACTAACTGTGCTATTGCCAAGTGCTACAGCAGAGAAATCACCGTAACTTCTCACTTTAAAACTTTCTGTTTGTCCAGTGCTCAATTCCAGGTTCGTGTCAAGTCATAAATCACAGAGGAACACTCTTTGCTTAAGTAAAGGAAAACCACTGACATTAACAGCCTGATGTCAAAATCTGATTCACGTTGAGCAACTCTTTGCAGATTGTGCTGATGGCAATTGTTTTTGAAGATCCTTCACAAATCATCAGCCTTCTGAAAAGCTGGCTTTACTATGGAAAGCAACATCTACAAGAATAAACTCTTATTTCAAGACCTATTTCACTGTGATCCTTATTGTATCCAAAGATATTCTTGCAACACAAATATGATGATTGTTCACACAGTATGGTTTTATGACCCTTTGGAATGACTAGCTGCAGAAATAGATTATGTCTGAAGTCTAAAAAAAATGCAGTTCTTAAGGTGTTTTTCTCTTGTATTTTGCTCTTGGTTTCAATTTGCAGAGCACAGATTTACCCTTAATCAATGGTAAATAGAAGGGTGACTTTACCAAAGTCTCAGAGCCCTTCACAAACGATGATGATCTTTCTCATTAAAAGACATTATTATTAATAGAGATATATCATTAAAAAAAAAGAGGTGCTCTCATTCACTAAAAGAGTTCACAGAAGCATAGGTCACCCTATAACAAGTAATAATGACAAGTGGTAAGGACAAGAGGCATTGGTATAAGCTGAAGTATCACTAATAGAATGAATTCTAAAAGTTGCGTGAGACTTTTTTTGCTAGAGGAGTGAGGACACAGCAGCCCTGTGATCCATATCTTAAATGATGACCTCCTATACAGAAGACACAACAAGAGGAAATCAGTGTCTGATTATATTATATGATGCTCTACACCTAAGATGTTCCTTGCATAAAGGAGCTAGCAGTCCAAATAGAAGCTTACACTTCAGAGGTAAGTCTAATAAAACATGAGGCAGAAAACATTTTCTGTTCCGTATTACTTGTCCTAAGATTACAACTGCTGAGTACAATACATCCTAGATTACACTGCCAACTATAAAATCAATCTCAGTTTACTCTGTTTTGTTTTGTTTTGTTTTTTGCAGCAAAGTGTTTTGTTTTGTTTCCAAATTACATGCACCATCATCTGTACTATCTTTCCATGGCTGAATGAGATGAGCTTGTAGGCTGAGCAGTTTCTAACTTCCTTTGATTTTTTAAAGAAACCTTATATGCACAACATGAGTTGGTTATTTTACTTCCTTTTTTTCTTTTTTTTTTTTTTTTATGGTCAAAGGAATTGTAATTCAGAGAGTCTGTTCTGTTATTATGTACAGTGTTCCAAAACCATTAAGCAGCCAGCACGTTATCACCTACTCAGTAATTCTCCCCATATTTTTCCCCCTGCTAACAGGTTATCATCTTGCCATGCTCTGTGCTTTAGATTCAGTCATCTCTGGCACGCAAGGAAAGCCTGCAGCAACCAAGCAGGGCATTCCTTCAATCTGTATTTAACAGTTAATTGCAAACCTGTTCCTTGAAGTACTGCCACAATTCCTTGCTTCACTGCAAAGTCTTTGATATCAACCTACTGCTTTTGGAAAGATTACAACTTGTACACTTGGCTACTCTGGTCAGATATGCACAAGAACATCGAGTATGAAAGTAAAATTTCTTACTGCGCTGCATGTGAACCCAACAAACCTCTCAATTGCCATGTTAGATATGCTTCAAACCAGTGCAAACCTGAAGAGGAGCTGCGTTGAGAGAATGGAAATTTCCAACAAGAAGGCTGTCTTTCTGGGTGGGAATGGAGGAAAGAAATGCTTAGGGAGGCCACAGTTTTGGGTAAATTCACATAGCTTACCAGAGCCATATTCACTTCAAATGAAGGTCTATCCCCACCCTAGTACTGGAGCATCAAACATTGTTCTCATTTCCACTGGTACAAATCCAGAGTAGCACCCTAAAAGACCATTCATAAAAAATGATTTTAATCAAGATTAATAACTTCTATCAGGAAAGAGATGTGACAGACATTGGATGAAAGCTGAAAATGGCACTTTCCAACTAAGTAGTCCTATTGATAGTGAGTTTAACTCAGATCACCCAGAATACAGAGAATAAAACTTGCACACAGAATCAAATGCGCTGAAGGATAGGTAATGTTATATGACTTGTTGTTTTATGTTGATATTCTGAGTCTAAACAGACGTGAAATTACTTATCTTCTGCATAGTCATGTTTGTGTAATTTCATTGTTCTCTATACCTCTCGCACTTCACTACTTTCTACTGAAGTCCATGTCAATATTTATGCATTGCCCCAAACATATCTACAGTCTGACATTAGAGAGTCATGTGCATAAGTGCTTAAACTGACTATGTATTGATTTGCTCTTTCTTTTGTGGAAAAGGACTTTGAGCAGAGAGGGGTCAGGAAATGCTGATAGTATTGGGAGTTTTGAGATATCTTTGGCTCCAGGCAGTCTTACCTTATATCTGGGTACGGTCCAGGACTTGCATTGGCTGTGTGTAAAGATATCAGCCCATGCTGACTTTTTTGACTCACGTATTATGTTGAATACTATTTGACTATGAGAATGTCCATAAAGTTTGCAAGTTCTCCATGTATTTAAAGACTTTTTTTACCACTTTTTGTACAGATTGGAAAATTATTTACCCATCCACACAGTTCACCACCTGCTCAGTGTATGTCTTCACAGTAGGATCTAGTACCTTGTTTATTCCAGGCTAGACTTGCAAGATCCAGTTTCAATCAGGAATCATGTGATCTAGCTGTAGATGTCTCTATTCACTGTAGAGCAGTTGTACTATACGGCATTTAAAGGTCCCTTGCAACTTAAATGATCTATGATTCTATGATCATGGTCATTGTGATACTTTTCCAGCACCTTTGGATCCTGTTTTAGACTGTACACATAGCTATATACCACCGTGGATATTGGTACGGTTAGCAAAGTAAAGCCATGAACTTGAGAGCTGTGAATGAGTTGATGGGACACCTGTATGTTTCCAGTTGCTCAAACAACTCTCAGACAGCTGAGATCAAAAATTACATGAAGGCATTTTGAGTTGAGATTTAGAATTGTAAGGGCTGGAAAAATTCTTGTAAGTTGTAGAAGACTGGAAATACTATCCTCATATACCTACACTAGAAGAGAAATATGTAGATCAAAACAATTCACAACAGTCCCATTTTTTATTTTTATTTTTATTTTTAAGCACTGAAGAGGCTGCTGCACTCATTTTGCATGAGTGTCTGCAGCAGAGCGGCCAAATAGCTTCACTAAAGAGTGAATATTTTTGATTTGGACCTTGAACTCAAATTATTCTGTAGTATTCAATACTTCCCAATTTGTCTACATCATGTTTTAGATATGAATAGCAGAACTATACCTATTATTTTACTATTGATCTCAATGTTGTTATGCATCTGAATAGCATTACTTATTTACAGAAACTCAAAAACCTACAGATTTTACAGGCTAAGATGCTTTTCTGAAATATTTAAACATCATTAAGTAACTGTGTTAGCAAATCATTTGGAAAGGCTTTGAGAAATAAACCTGTATTCTTCCTGTAATTCTCCCAGTAGCAACCCACATCACTTGAAGAATTCACTCAGAATGTTATTTTCTTCATACAAGTAAATTACTTAGTTAAAGATATAAGATTCCAACAGGTACTTTTGTAAAATGAATTTGAGCTCTGCAAACACTGTTTCAAATGCAGTTGAGTAACTTTTGCTGTGTTCAGGGCTGTATTTACATGATAGTGATACTTACTGCATATCAAGTGAAGGACAGTAATTCTTCTTTGCTTCTTTTTCTCATGTAAAAAGCAGATCTGGAGAAAAAAAAACCAACAACAAAGAATGTTTTCAATGGATTGCATGCACATAAATCTTTCTAGAGACTTCAAACAATTGCATGTACGAAGTTATAAAACTGAGAATAGAGAGACCTGAAGTAAAACCGTGGAAATTAGCAATGTGAAATGCTGAGTGTACTTAAAAACTGGATCCAGAACTGAAATTTTAAAATGAAATTGTTCTGGCTTCCTAAAGACCAGTAATGAGTTAAGCCTGAATTTAGGGAAGTCCAAACACGACTCGTAAATCTGGGTGTTGTTTCATTTCTAAAATGTCTAAATACCAAGATGGATACTACAGGTTAAGAAATTTTGCTTTTGAGTTCAAGAGAATCAGGTCTGTTACCAGGTCACTTTTGTCATTATTACCAGCAACATCTATTGAAAGCAATTTATCAGTCATAGGTTTGGAAGTTCAACTTAAAAACATATAGTCTTCTGCTTTCCTTCTATCTCAGGATATAAAAAGATCTCTTCCATTACTCCTCACAGAAGAATGGGTTGTTTCTGTGGAACAACTAACTTTCCAATTTTCCACATCAGGACTTTATTCTCTTTATTGCCGAGTTTACCATACAAAGTCACAAACATATTCATTTCTCCTTTGCTAGCAATTAGTTCTTCAATACATAGGCAGATGTTACTCTTTAACTGTAGCCTAAATATATGAGCTCCTATTTGCCATAAGATGTAATAGATCATGTTCCACATACAATTTTCAAATGACTTCAAGCCTTAATCATAATAAAGACTCAAGAGTTAACATTTCTTTCATCTACAGATTATTACTGAACATTTCTAATAATCTAGTTAAGTTGTATGAAAAGCAAAGAAAGAGACATGAAACAGATTTCTCTTCTTTTTCTTCAGTACTAAGGGAAAGAAAAGGACATACCCAACAACAACAATTTTTTTTTCTTTTTCTTCTTGCTTTAACACAGTGAGTGATTTTCCTTGAAAGAAAATAAGCTGTAAGCAGCTAGAAAAGCTATTAAATGTAACTCTTGTTTTCTGTGCCACCTGTGAAATGCCACACAAGAGATTTTAATCTTTGTTTCAGTGTTTTTTTTCCTTAAATCTGTTTATTTGAATGGAGCTAAAATTGCTTTGACTCAAAGAAAACTACAGCTACATATTCCATTTTTATGATTCATTATATGCCTTTAAATAACAAACTGTATATTTAAAAGGTATGACTTTGTTGACAGGCAAGTGATATGCTTTGGTAATTGCATTATACCAGTCAATAATTACCATTGCCAACGAGACCTTCATATCCTGCCCCAAGGATAGATAGGAGAGAGAAAAAGGAAAAAAGGGATGAAAAGTGATTCCCAGCCAGGTGGGAGTTTGTGTAAGATCTTCTGTCGAGTTGAACCTGTAACAGTTTTTGTTCCTCATAGAGTACTCAAGTCAGATTAAATTAAGTGACATGGCCTAACAGGCTGGATATTGACTCATAAATCAAGAAAACATTCCATGAGCTGGGACACGTGGGTTCATGAGAAATGTAGTTATGGCAAAGAACCCAGGAAGAAACACTGAACATGACTCATCTAAGCTACAATTTCCCTTACTTTGCAACAGCATAGCTGGGAGCAAATGAAAGCCAAAGTAACACAAACACATTTCAACATTTCTGACAGGAACTCATGAGATTTTTTTTCTTTCCCCCAAAATGTGACATTTTGTCCCAAAGCAGAATGAAAATAAATGTTGACAGAGTGAACATTTCTCTGTGTTGAAATTCCAACCTTAGTTCTGATAACCCATATTTGGTTGGAGCCACTGGACATTTCTGTGCTATTTATTACTGTTTACATTCAAGGTACTCTTTCCAAACCGACATGAAAATTTGGCCTCTGCTATTTAGATCTTGTGTCATGCTATAACTTAAATAGTTCATTTAAACTGTTCACATATGGAAAAAAAAAGGATATCAATATTCAAAAAGAAAAAAAATCGAAGACTTGCTTCTGTGATTGCATCTTTTGATAAAATCATATAAGTTAAGAGAATGGGTTAAACATACTTGCTTTCCAGGAATGACATTTAGGAGCAGGCTCTGCCCTTCCTGAAGAAAGTTCTTTAGAAACGGAGCCATCAGCACTATTACCAAAGAATCACAGAATAATAGAATGGGTTAGGTGGAAGGGACCTTAAAGATAACCTAGTTCCAAATCCCTGCTGTGGGCAGGGCTGCCAACCAGTAGATCAGGTTGCCCAGAGCTCCATCCAACCTGACCTTGAACACCTCCAGGGATGGAGCATCCACAGTTTCTCAGGGCAGCCTGTGGCTGTGCCTCATCACCCTCTGAATAAAGAATCTCTCCCTACCATCTAACTGAAATTTCCCCTCTTTTAGTTTAAAGCCATTCCCCCTTGTCCTATCACTATCAGTCATCCTCCTCCTGCTTGTAAGCTCTCTTTAAGTACTGAAAGGCCACAGTGAGGTCTCTCTGGAGATTTCTCCAAGCTAAACAAGCCCAACTCCCTGAACCTTTATTCATAAGAGAGTTGCTCCAGCCCTTGAATCCTCTTCGTGGCCCTCCTCTGGATCCACTCCAACAACTCCACATCCCTCCTGTACTGGGGGCCCCAGATCTTGACGCAGTACTCCAGATGGGGTCTTGCCAGGACAGAGTAGAGGGGAACAAACCCCTCCCTGCCCTGCTGGCCACCCTTCTTATGATGCAGCCCAGGATACAGTTGGCCCTCCAGGCTGCAAGCACATACTGCTGGCTCACGTCCAGCTTTTCATCCCCCAGAATCCCCAAGTCATTTTCTGCAGGACTGTTCTCAGTGAGTTCTTCTCCCAGTCTGCAGACATAGCTGGGATTGTCCCAACCCAAGTGCAACACTTTGCACTTGGCCTTGTTGAACCTCATTAGGTTCTTGTGTGACCACTTCTCGAGCCTGTCCAGGTCCCTCTGGATGGCATCCCCTCCTTCTATTGTGTCAACTGCACCAATACATGGAGCAGGATATGCAGCAGACCCCCTTGCTTCCCTGCCCACTCAGCAAACATTTCTCCATAGCTCTGCTCCACTGATTGGAAAGGCTGCCGCTTAATGGCTTTTCATTGCAAACTTCCTTTCAGGGCCCAGCCCAGCAATTAGGCCCCAGCCATGCTTCACGACCTCTGGCTGCTTCTCTGTGAGCTTTGATCAGATCTTTGCTCACTGACACACATCTAATAACCCGCTGTGGCACCAGCCAAGCTATCGGGTCCTAATTTATGCCCTACCTTGCATCCTAAGCCAAATAGGGGATGTAATTAGCTATTATACCAGCCAGAATTTTGACCTGACCTCTTGTTTGGAAGTTGAGCAGGAAAAAGGAAAGAATTGAGAAAAACTACTGAAAATTGTTTTGTGCATCTTTGTAAAAAATGCAAGATCTGAAAACAGGCAGTAGCCCCTTCTCAGAGAAGCCTGCACTGGTATTCACATTTCTGCTGACTACGTTATATCATCAGTAGCCAAAACTACAATTTGTCTTCCCTTTACCTGGAAGTGCCTATTTCATTTTGGTAGCAGCTAGTTCCTCTAAGACATGTACTGTTGTTATAAACAAAGAGTAAAGTTAGACACATGAAAAATGCCAAGCATAGAAGATGGATGGCTAAGTATAAGAATTCTGAAAGGCCTGGATTTCACTATCAATTTTTTCTATATGGCTTCTAGTTTTATTTTGAAGCAACAAAAAAGCGAGGTGGAAGCAAGGCAAACAGCAGCAAAATAAAAAATTCATTTCTAGTGTACTTTTCTCCAGGCTGAAGTGAAATGTTTTAGTTCTGAACCCTCGGAAAGGATGTTTATTCTACTCTAAATAAAACTGAAGTATATTTTTAAATGAAACATCACCTCAGATTACTTCGAAAGAGTCCAAATAAAAACATTTACATTTTTTTTTCCAGAATCTCTTTCCCATTTTCCTACTGCTTTTTTTTAATATATATATTTTTTTTTTCAATTGAAAGAGTTCCCTTCAATCAGCATGAATTCACAAAGCGTTCACTCGGCCAACTGTTCCATACACTGTGGCTAAGACTGCATCAGGGCAGTGCAGTGCATACTCTCATTTGGCACAGACACTCCAACATGCAGATATCCATCAGCCAGAGCAGGCTGAAGAATTTTCTTCTAGCATCTCAGTCAGACAAGGATGAATGCTTTATGAATACCCACACCTCTACTTCTAGTTAAGACACCAACCTCTGTATCTTTACCAGTAGAAGAGTAACATAATCTGCTGCATCCAACATTCAACACGATGACCAAGCTCCTTTTAGCACCTATGGGCCTATTGTGGAATCTCTGACAAGAGAAGGTAAGGTAGGAAAATACTGGATGGGTTTTTAGTTTCTCTAAAGACAGAGAAAAACTAAGTACAGAGAAGATTCAAGGAACATCGTTGAGCACAGGCTGAAACCTGTGTTGAATTGACTGACAGATGCCTAAGGTTTAACATTGCTCTATTTCAGCTAAGTTTCAGATCATAAGTGATTTTTAAAAACTGCTGGCAGACTGCTCATGCGTTATTTGCCATTAGTTATTTTCTATCAAATTTATTCATATCCTGCACGCATATTTAGTACTGTGCCCATTATTTTAATAAAGACAGTCATAGAGCAGTTAGTCAATAAAGTCAGATCTCTTTTTTCAGGCTGAGTCTATTGAGAAGTTCTCGATTTTTAATAAGATCCTTACAAATGAAATTTTCCTATTGAACTGCTCTTTCAGAGCGTTCAAATTTGTGTCATTTTTGCTTTGACGCATTCCAGGGAAACTGAGGTTTCAGCAGCAGAATTTCCTGGAGGAAAGCTGCTGTTTCTGAGAAGAAAGTTTTTCTAAGGTGGAAGGGCAAAAACTCACTTTCTTGGAAGGAATGGTTTCTACATTAGGAGTACATATGCATTTGTAAGGTGTATAGGACAAATGTATGTGTGTGGATATGGATATGGATTTAGATCTAGATGAAATAGGTGCATTTAATTAGGGCTCAATATTTTTTAGAAAAGATAAACTTCTCTATACAATCATTTTGACATGGGGTCTATGTGCCCGCCTGCACACAGATCTCCTGGGGAAGACAATCAGAAAAAAAAAGGTAAAACTCATGGGTTGAGATCAAGACAGTTTAAGAAGACAGAAAAGGTAGTAGTAGTAGTAGTAGTAGTAGTAGTAATAATAATAATAGAAAATGATGCAGAACAAGTGATGTACAATGCTATTGCTCACAACTCTTTGGTCAGTTCAGGTCAGATGCTGTGGATCTGTCCCTTCCCAGGTTCTTGCGCACCCCCAGCTCCTCACTGGCAGGGCAGCAGCATGAGAAGCTGAAAAGTCCTTGACTTCATGTAATCACTGCTCTGCAAAAACTAAAACATTGGTGTACTATCAACATTATTCTCATCTAAACTCCAGAACACAGCACCGTATCAGCTATTAGGAATAAAATTAATTCTGTCCCAGCTGAAAGCAGAACAGCATGTGGGTGTGCAGACATTGTAGAGCAGTGATACAACATGGGTTTACGGCCTCCTCAGTTCCCTGTAAGCCCATGCTCAGGGTTTGCACCAATAAAATACTGGGCATTCCTGACTAAAAGAGAATATTCCTGGGTTCATAACATGATCAAATATTCCAGAATATATAATCATTAACCACAAAATCTGTCAGAATTTTTTTTAAGAAGCATCACAGTGGGTAAAAATTGGTGATTTAAAGGGTATAAATATCAATTTGGGAAGCATTTTTTTTTATCTAGATGATAAAACTCGGAAGTCTTTTTCCTGATTGCAGTATTTTAGCCTGCCCTGAGAGTGAGAAGCAATCTTTCTTCTGGCATCACAATCCTGCTGCAGCTGGAAGGGGCTTGATGCACGTGAAGATGCGATTATCCGCAGGAAGGAGAGATCCTGCAGTCCTGGCCCTGCCGGGGTGTAGTGCTGACTCCACAAAACATCCCCTGCCAATTTGACAGCTGCGTAGTTTGCAGTTTTGGAAATCCAAGCATCTTTCTGGGTATTAGTCTGGAGGCTGTGGGCAAGAAAGAAGCTGCAGAGTG
>JANHGO010001729.1:0-32892 GCA_024606505.1 Aquila spilogaster
AGCCAATGGCACGCATCATGGGGAGAGACCTATCACCGTAACAACCCGAGCCCCGCAGAAACGCATCTGGTAACAACATTCTCAGCTACAAAACACTATTTTTCAACATAGTCACCTCCACCATCATCACCAGTGATGAACAAGAGCCTGTATGTAAAAATCTGTACCAGTGGAGGTCACCCAATGTCACTATCACCACCCACCACCCACCACCTCATTGTGCTTACATCCACTGTTCGATCTCCATAAATGTTCAGCAAGCATCAATGAATGTCAGTAGGTGTCATTTTTCCACATGGAAGAATTCAGTTCCACACTGTTTCTTCATATGCACTTCCATATTAGATGCCATTCTGTCAGACTATTTCCCTGCTGCCATCTGTCACACAGCAACAGAATGTAACAGAATATTGATGGGAAGGTTCAGCCACCACGGTCATACCACCAACATCTGCCTCTGATGTCATGGGCCAACACAATCAAATAGGTGGCACACTTTTGGAAAAGCCCTCCTCTGTAATTTATCAGCCCACAGGCAGAATCCTCAATCTTAGCTTACTTATGACAAATCCAAAATCTCAGATTTTGAAAAGATGGTGACAACTTGTTGAAGCTATAGTGGTGCTGATAAAAAAAGAATTTTAATATTTCAGTTTTGTTCTTTACAAAAATATAGCTTTACATAATTAGGCACTCAAATTCTTCAGAAAATTATCCTTTCAAGTTGGCATTTATGTGTGCTCTTAAAGTGTTGCTTAAGAGGTTAAAACAGAATTAATGTAACATGAGATCAAGAGTTCTACTTCATGTTTGCTGATATTTCTTAATATCTCCTGAGCTACACAAAATATGTAATAAGATTTATTATTTAAAAACTGGTAAAATAAGTGATACATTTTCTACCCACAACTAATATACAATTGCTTCACAGTTTAAGTAAAAAGAACAAATAACTTTCATATAAAACAAAGATTGTAATTTGTGAGATGTCTATTATGAACAAGATTTAAGAACATCTGGTAAGTCATAAGGGTACTAGAAAAAAGAGTGGAAAGCTGGGGATAGATTTGTCTGTTCTCACTCTAACCATGTTTTATGTTTGCCTGCAAGCAATTTAGTGATCTCAGTAAAATGGCTTGTAAAAAAAGGTTATGCTTGTTTAATAAGAACATCAAAAATAAGTCTGTCTACTTACTCCCCTTCTGCAATAGTACTTGATTTTTTTTCTATGAAAGCTTTTGTATTTGATGTGCTTTAAGCCATTTTAAAACAGTTGTTAACAAATGATTGCATCAACTCTCCGGAGGAAAAAAAATCATGCAATTTGTACTTGAGAAAATGGAAATTTTTATCATGTTTGTGTTTTTCCGATGCAATGAAATAGTCTTTTAAAAGCGATCTATTTTTAATTCTCCTTTCTTGTGTGTTCTTGTGGATGTACAGCTGTTAGACTGATAACTCTTCTTTTTTTAAACTGGCTGTTGTTTGATGTTTTCCTTCTCAGAAAAAAAGAAATCTTTCAGATAATATGCCTAAGTATACTCAAGTCCTCCACTGGGGAAAAAAATAGCATCAGTAAAAAAGCAATCCTGTACAGTCTAACTGGATTCACTCTGTCTTATGGTATGTGGACCCCAGATGCTGCTGCATCTGCAAGTGCTCACTCTTGTTAGCAGAAGCCACTGCAGCATCAACTGAAGATGACATTGAGCATCATAATCAAAGGCACAAGATTCATTGCTTTATTTCCCTCCATCCTTCTGTTTTTTTCCTGTTTGCTCAAAACACGCCTACTCCACAGCCTAGGCAGTCAGGAGGAGGGAAAAGCTTACTGCTGGTTTTGAGGTCCCAAATACAACACCCAGAGTAGCTAGACATAGAGCAGAGTGTGGAACAGTATGACAATAACATATTTTTTGTTCTTAGACTTGAACCCAGGAGAGGCCAAAAGATGAGTGCTGTGTCAGTGGAAGTAGCTTTTGGTGCCTATTCAGCTGATGGCTCATGGATGTGATAGAAAGCACAATGAACAAGAGATGAGCAGGGCACTCTTTTAAGGACTACATTCATGCTCTGAGCTAGAACACTAACACAGATGTAACTGGAAGCTATACAAGCATTGTTAGCATGGAATGAAGCCCAGGTAACAGCCTTTACAATCAGCAGGCATTATTAGCACAGGTTCTGGCTCAACACTATGCTAATCACATCTACGTGGCTTCTGGCCAGCAAAAAGTGCAGGCAGAGGTCACTTGCCTCTGCCTGAAATGTACCATATAAGCATAACATAAGTATGCTTTTGTCCTTCCTATGGCACAATTATGTTTATTGCATTACTGACTGAAAATTCCACAAGAGTTTAATGTTGTCTGGAGGATGATGGTCCAATTTTACATCAGTTGTAAGAAGTTTAAATGTATTCATTTTTCTGTAATAAAATGAAATTTGTTTAAACATCTGCTTTAAGTTTGAGAACAGGAGGTAAAATATTTCAGTGTGACAGATTGAGTTAAACTGCAAATATGAATGTCAAAGGTCACCACTCTCCTGTATGGAGCGCCACCTTGCCAATTAGGCAGTGATATTTCTTGGACTTGATTCTTCTACACTTCATATACAAAACAGACAGCATTTTCTAGGGTTTGCCATTTTTCACCCTCCACACTGCAAAATTTCATCCAAATGTTGTTGTTTTTTTTTTTTTTTAACTTTAAATAGCAATAAAAACCTTAGTAGATTTGATGAAAGCTGTTCTCCACAATCCCAAGCACAGATATGGATTGGACAGAGAACGGCTTGATAGCATCTCTGAGGGGAAGGATTTGAGGGCGTCAACTGATGACAGATTCAACATGAGCCGATAATGTGCGCTTGCAGCCCAGAAGGCCAACTGTATCCTGCACTGCATCAAGAGAAGCATGACCAGCAGGTCGAGGGAGGTGATTCTGCCACTCTACTCTGCTCTTGTGAGACCCCACCTGAAGTACTGCATCCAGTTCTAAAGCCCCCAACATACAAAGGACATCAAGCTGTTGGAACAGGTCCAGAGGAGGGCTGTGAAGATGATCAGAGGGCTGGAGCACCTCCCCTATGAGGACAGGCTGAGAGAGCTGGGGCTCTTCGTACTGGTAAAGAGAAGGTTGCAAGGAGACCTTGTAGCAGTCTTCCAGTACCTGAAGGGAGCGTACAGGAAAGCTGGGGAGGGACTTTTTATAAGGGCATTTAGTGATAGGTTGAAGGAAAATGGTTTTAAATTGGAAGAGGGTAGATTTAGAGTAGATATTAGGAAAAAATTCTTTACTATGAGGGTGATGAAATACTGAAACAGGTTGCCTGGTGAGGTTGTGGATGCCCCCTCCCTGGAAACATTCAAGGCCAGGCTGGAAAGGGCTTCGAGCAACTTGGCCTAGGGAGGTGAGTGTCCCTGCCGATAGCAGGGGGTTGGAACTAGATGATCTTAAAGGTCCCTTCCAACTGAAACCATTCTATGATTCTATGAAAATCACTTGTTTTAAACTGTCCCAATCAGTTTTTAAATATTTCACCTTTAATAGGCAACATACTGTTTTAATACACTGCCCAAAACCATCTTCAAAATGCTGAAAACTCTACTGCTTTAGCTTCATTAACTGAGAACATATGTTAGCAGCCAATTTTTTAGTAGCTCCCTTGAGTAGCTCTGCAAGTCAGATTTCACTGATAATTGCTTTAATAAAATGTATTTCAACGTAAGGAGCTTGATTTCAGGTGTTGCCTACATTTTTTCTGTGTTCGGCTTTATGTAGGCAAATATCTGTTCATACCCTCTGTACCTTAATGGGACTGCTCTCCTGGTTAAACACTTGCTTAAGTGCTTTACTGGGTCTAGGTCTAAAATCTAGGTGTACTGGTAAAAGACTTTGAACATGTTAAAATTCCGCACCTGAGTAAAAGAATGAGTTATTACCTGCATTTTCAGAAATCAACTACCTTATTGAACTAGCAATTACCTACTTAATTTGCACACCCCAAAATGGCACAGGGACTGAAATACTGTTGAGGACACCAGACTTGGTCTTCAGAATGAGAAACTAATATTTTCTTGAGTTTAAGGCAATGCCACAGGAAAGGATAATCTCACTTAATCTTCTGATCGGAGCTGGATGTAACAGAGGCATACAATGAGGTCTTGTCCATCGGTTTTCTTGGTTTGAACATATGCCTATAGTCTATATTTCAACCCTTACATGATTTCTCACTCTCTGTATACTCATCACATGCTAATGCAGCAGTCTTCTATCTATAAAAACTTAAGTGAACTCTGAACTAATATCCTGATATGCCAGCAATGTGGGAATTAACTGTTGCCAAACAATGATCACCTGCATCTTGCTGAGTTCTCACTAGATAAGTTGTAAGAAGGCAAGTAATGGATATTAAGTGACTATGGCTCTTCACTTGATGAATAAATAAGCTTTTAATCTTTCTGTTTATTGGAATATTTTTAAAATGATAGAAAAAATGTAAACAAACCAGTTTAATATTCAAATGTATCTATAATTTTTGTTTAGGAGCTAGGAAGGAATCTTAAAATTAAGATGAAGGTTCTCTGTCAGTTGGCACCTTTTTGGAAGAATGAACAAAACCAGGTTCTGTCCTTCCTCTATATCATGGCCTTTGAAGGAGCTGATAGCTTTTCTACCATAGCTGGCAGTTGGCAATCAGAAGAAAATAGTTTTAAATTCTAAACCTTAGATGCAACAGATAAACTGTAGGATGCTAAATATTCCTAAGACAACACAGAAAAGATGTCTATCGATCCTCATTGAGGTGGGACATGGTAAGCCTTATTCACTGAGCCTGAGATAAAGAAGTGATCATAGGAGAATGAATCTTGCCAGGAAGGAGGAATTAGGGTAGTTGCTAAGATGTTGGAACATATACTCTGCTTTTGTGACTTAACATACTTACTGCATGGATTTTATTGCCTTTTGGTGGAACAAACATGAACTACCATTGTATTCTCTCTCATCTCATCAGTTGCTCAACAGAGGAACACATCACCATTTACAATTCACAAACCAAATGGACAAGATAAAGAACTTGACCAAAGAGAGTCTTCCTTCTTGATATGAATGAAATAATATTTTACAATCCTATTTCCTTCTGAAGTATTTTAAAGCTACATCTACTAACATGACTGGGTTTGTTCCAGAAGAATGCCTTCTGTTAATTGCTAAGGCTTCATTATCATAGTTAAAAGATGTAAGTAGCTCATTTATATTATTGCTTACCTTTTTCCTTGTTATTCAGAGACTACTGCCTTTCCCCTCATTATACTCTTTCCTCCTCACTATGTATTCTCTCCCAGCCAAATATGGTTAAATAACCTGTTCCATGCCAAGTAACCCCTTTGGCAAGAATATTGTTGGCCTGTAATTTGTTTAAAAGTGGTGGATTGCTGAGATCCTTTCAGGAAAGCTGCATGAAAATCTCCACAAATGAGTCTATGCCATTAGCAACAAGAGCCCTAACGGAGTCATTGTAGTGACTGAACGTATATTATAGATCTCTCTCTGTAATTTAATTCTGGAACTGGGAATCTTAGGTAGCATATGAAGAGCTGAAAAATGGCCCCACCACCCCTGTGTCTCTCACTCATGCTCAGAGATAGAAGGAAATCAATGGGAGAAATGTCCTTGCAGTAGTCAATACATATGTACGCTGGCATTTACAAAAACTTGAGCCCTCTGTGGGATGTAGAACTTGGCTAGAGGAAATTAGAACAATCTGACATGGGTGCAGTCTCCCATCCTGCAGTACAGGTCATGATTGACAGGGCCCTTGTAAATAGAGGATTCAAGAAAGAGGAGCCTTTTAAAATTACATATAAGATGACTGAAATGACATTCAAAATGTCAGTTTAAGGAAGAATGCATTTTCTGAATTATTCACGTCACTATGTGCCTTTACACCTCTGCTGCATTTCCAGCACATTCATTATAAACCTCATCCTGTGGATCATTTAAGGAAATCTGCAGAAATTGAGTATTTAATATATATAATGGATTTGCATGCATAAGAACAGTCTTCCTACGATGTACTGAACTGCGCAACAAATTTACATGACTGTTGGATTGAATAACTGTAGAATACTTTATATGTAAATGTTGCTGCATTTAAAGCTAACTGCACAACAAGAAGACAAAAGAGAAAATGTTATTTCACATACGTATGAAACTAATCTGCAGAAGTTTCCAGTGTTGAAAATGTAGGTTTCCTAAAACATGAAATGATAGCAGAAACAACTTAAATGTATAATAATAAATGAAGTTAATTACAACAAAGATGTTAGGTATTCAGTGCGAGAAATACCTAACTATTTAAGGTCTGCTTTGGGCTGACTTTTTTTGTTTGTTTGTCTGTGTTAATTACAGCAAGAGTTAAGAAAACCAATTTTGATTTGTTGTAGAGGTCAGTTACCTAATTTTTAAGAACAAAAAAAAGTCCTGTATTTACATTTGCATAGCACTCAATGAAACAATATCAAATTTGCAGAATATATGTTACAGCTTTCATAGCAGTAATGCTTCAAAAGGTGATTTTTCAGCTCCATCTGTAGGGATTTAGAATTCTAATGTATCTCACAGAGCATGTTTTTCTTCACTTGTCCCCACTGGACAAACATCTCCCTAGAGGATGTAGATCTGTAGCTATATGGATGCTAACATTTTTGTTTGGAATAAATTACATATTAGTAGGATTATTTTTTAAAGGAATTCTGTTTGCTGTAGAACCCTTTGATGCAGTAGTTGTTGGACAGATATTTTTAAACTAAAATTCTTGTTTCATGCTGGAAGCATACAGCTAAAGAAGCTGTGGTCTTCAATACATCAAGGCTAAGAAGAATCCCAGTAGAGTTAATTTTTCATGTTTTCCCCCTGCAAAATTCACGTAGCCTTTAGTTTTGTGCACCCCAGTTGATGTGAGGCACTTCAGATTTGGATACTTTTCCATAATAAAGTTGTTTGAAGGAAAGAAAACATTTAAGTTCTGGCCACAAAAATTGAACGTAGCCCAAAAGAACATACTCAGAGCCAACACGTAGCCAGCTGGATGTCTCTTGGCTGGGCTTCACAGTATTCAGTCTGATCCCTCAATCCCTAAGATGTAATCAGCACTGAAAGATCCTCCAGAGTTTCTTCGCTGACCTTCTATGTCACTTCTCTCTCTTATTCTTGATGTAGCTGGCACATTGTGCTGCACAGATGCCTCTGCTCTGACTCCCCATAGCAAGCTGACACTTGTACAGTATACGGAAAACAGAGGAGAGGCACTGAAAAGCGATGGGCCTGACAGTTTCAGAAGGAACAGCCAAAGAGCATGATTGGAGAGGTCACTGCCATCTACATCAGGCAAATATTTTGGAAGCAAAGGCAAGGGGCAGACAGAAGCTGTCAGCTTATACACAAAGACATTTGAGATTAGTAACTCATTTGCTTGCTGTTTTCAGTTTAAAAGCCCTGTATGTCAACTTTTGACAGTACTTTTGAAAGTAGTTTACAAATCACTACTGTATTTCAGCCTTTTTATCTTCCTCACTAGAGTGAATGGAAATATCTGAACCTTGTATGAAAAACAAAGACATGGGGTAAAATGATCTATGTAAGAAATGCAGAGAGTGAAGAGTGTCTTCACATGAAGACAATATCAGCAAAACTTTTTTATGGTTGATTTGGAATGAGTTTTCACTTTAGCATGTGGCTTTTGAACAGGATCAAGGCTTCTGTCTGGTACTAAATCAGATCACTGACAACGGATGTAAAATCAACTGAATATCCTATCTCTAGATAGGATCATTTTTTACTTATTAATATCCCAAGATTTATGAATGGAGTTCTATTTCATGATAAATGTATCTAATTAATGGCCTAATTAAAGCTCAACTATCTTATTGCAACATTTAGATTAATATATTAATAATAACTAAAGAAGATTAGTATAGTTACTGGTTTTACTATATTTTTCTTTTGCTGTACTGCACACATTCGTCCTGAGATTCCTACAGACTACTTTATTGATTAGTTCATAGGTCACTCCAAAAGTATTGCCTATTCATTTCCATAGAAACTCCAACACATACAAAGAGCACACTAAGGACATTTCATAGAGCACATACTCAGCTACAAAATACTATTTTTCAACATAGTAGCCACCATTAGCTATGCATTTTTGCCAGCAATGAACAAGATCCTGCATGCCACACTTGTAAAAATCCGTATGGCCATCCAGAATGTGGCTTGTCTTTCATGCCACTGTTGTCACTGCTGAAATGCACCACCCACCACCTCACTGTGCTTACATCCACTGTTTGGTCTCCATAAATGTTCAGCAAGCATCAATGAATGTCAGTGAGTGCTCCATTTTTCCTTCATGGAGGAATTCAGTTCTACACCTTTGCTTCATACGCACTTCCATGTCACATGCTATTTTGTCAGACTGTCCCTCTGCTGCCATCTGTCTCATGGCAACAAAGTGTAACAGAATATTGGTGGGAAGGTTCAGCCTCTATGGTCATACCACCAACATCCATCTCTAATATCCTGGGCTAACATAATAAAATAGGAAACATTGCTTCTGGAGCAGCCTTCATATTTTAATACTAACTCTGTGATCAGCGGATCGGATTAGGATAAAAGCTCTCTTGTGACATACACTATGGACATTCATGAAAACACAAGTCTTTTCTCATTGTATATAAATAATTAAGAAAAAGTAATAATTATGTAAACACAATTATTTTTTTTTTTTTTGCGTATAATTATGTTTGTCAGCTTGTAAATTATATATCAAAATTTCACTTCATTCTTCTAGAGAACATTTATGAACTCGCAATTTATTTACTTCTATGTGTGGTTTTTCAGGGTTGAATCACCACCTTTTAGAGTAACATCAGAGATTTTGCTTTATTTTTCATGGCATTTATCCAGTTGCAATTTTCTAAGTTAAACTCAGTTCTCAAAAAAAAAATAACACTTGATGCATTGTGTTGTTCCTACAAGCAGCAGATTAGTAAGTGTAGACATGTTGCAAACCAACAATTCACTCCTTTTTTTCCAATTGTATCAGTCAAGAATGTTAATGTTACATTTCGCTGTTGGTGAATGGAGGAAATGCTAGAAAGGTTAGCTCATACATTTTCTAGCATGAGCTAGTATTTATCTACAGAAGAAATTCTGGGAAACATTTATGTATTAACCAGTCCCAAACTGATCTGGTTCTCAGAATCTCTGCTCTGAGGCAGGGATTGATCTGTGAGCAGTGCTAGAAAAGGAGAATAATCAGAAGTAGCTCTGGCAAACCATAGGAAGTGCTGTGGAAGTCCTGTCATGACAACAGACAGTAATAAAAAATGAGTGCTTGGGAAAAGTTTGATCAGAAGTGAAATTAGCAGAGTGAAATTCAATAGAAACTGGTCTAATGAAAGCAAGGTCTGGAACTTAAATAGCTGGCATTGTGCGACTCTGTATACTTAATGGAACATCAAAAAAGAAGGAAAACACAATCTAAAAGATAAGAAGAGGCAGAAGAGTATAGATTATTTCACCCTAAATCTGGCATAAAATGAACATTCAGGCCAAGCGCTAAGTGAAAAGCCATTTGGAACGGTGAGAAGGAAACTGCTCCCTGTTTAAACCTAATCTCGTCAGGATGTGGATCTTCCTAAATAAACAGGAGTAATTTACCTGAAGATCTTTTATAACTTGCACCAAAATGGCCTACATAGCTATCTTCCTATGACAAGAAGACATAAGAGGGCTTAAAGTTACCTTTGTGTTCAGTTATAGTTTGGGGCTATCTCCCATTGAATTTCAGTATAAATTCTCATCATTTGATGCTAAAACAGTTTGAGTTACAACATATCATTGTATTACTTTGCAAGTTTCCTTCTCAATAAAAGATTATATTGTTGTTCATTCTTCATTGCATTAAAGTATCCTAAAACATCCTAAACTGTGTTTCTTTTAGGGTATTAAGCAAATGCATAAGACAGAGGGTGATGTTAATTGGAATCGAAGGGCAAAATCTGTGAAACTTCTATCTATTCCATCCCATCTTACTTAAGATAGGAATTGTGTGGCATTTGTCCAAGCCCAACAGATTTGCTTGGTGCTCTTTATAGTCAGTCATGACTGTTCTGATTTTCTTGCCTTCTACTTTCCTCTTAGGTGGCTGGTTTCCAAAACTTTTTGGACAGCCTGATTGCATTTTTTCCTCGTATAGGGAAATACTGACCAGTACATTTTGTCTAGATCTAGATATTTTTTTCATTTAGATGTTTTTTTTTTTTTTTTAAATGTAGAAATGTTTTTTTTCCATACCAGTGAGTTCCCTAGTTTAACTACGTAATGTTGTTTACTTTAAACAGGTTCATCTTTTATCTCTTGATTTTTTTCCTCCTGTTCATCTTCTCCATGCTACTCACAATATTAAAAACTGTTTCTCATTCTCCTCAGCTGTCTGTTGTTCAAACTGAAGATGATAGGTCAATTTAACCTCTCCTCTGGTAGAGATTAAATCAATCCCATAATCAATCCCTACACTTCATTATCTTTGTTGTCTTTCCTTTCACCTTTTTTAGTTGTACTCCCTTTTTGAACTTTTCAACTGTGTAGATGTTTGAACTTCTTATGCTACAGTTATGCTTCCAGTTTTTCTCTCTAAAGTTTTCCTGTTAATCTCTACTGTATTGCTACTTTTTTAATTACTGATGAGCACTGAGGTAAAGTGTTAAAGAAATCAGTTTGAATGAATACAATATATCTTTTTGGTATATAAGTCAGTAACTAGAAACATTGCACACTGTAGGCATAAAATGTTCTTTTTCCATGTGCAATGTTTTGAACAAACTTACATTGATTTTATGTGCAATTTTATTGCCTAGTATTCTTCCCAGTAGAAGTTTTAGGAAGTTAAAGCTTCTGCTAATATTTGAAGTGATTGAAAATCCAATTGAACGGAAGGGAGAGGCAGAACTTTTATTACCTGTGCAGAGTTCTTGAATTGAGATGTAAAGTAGAAGCCATTAAATATATCTAGACCAACAGAAAACATGAATGTAAAGGTCCTTTTAGGAAAGCCTGAAAGACAATAAAGTTTCTGTGGCATCACAAAAAGTTAAGAGCAAAACGCAAGTCATCACAGAACAGCTACCTTAAGTCTATGCTGCTGAGTTTATATACAAAATCAGACAGAATATATATTTAAATATGTAATATATATATGTATATATATATTTCTGTATGAACAATTCATAAACATCTCGGTCTTCAAAGCCGATCTCAATCTTTGACTGAGAGACACAAATCACCCGTATTTCTTGCCTCATTTGTGACTTTTACCTCAGTTCAAGTTACATACATCCACAGATTCACAGTCTATAGTGACAGCAGAAGATACTCTACATCTGTGGAAACCCCAGCCATAATGTATAGCCACAGTATATATTCTATTCTCTAAAAGCCAACAACATGATAATTAATGACTTTCTTCACATCTTTCTCCCATTTTTTTTTCTTTTGTTTTGTGTGTGTGTGTATGCTCTTTAACCACAGACCTAAACAGATCAAATCTGTCATTCATTTTCCAGACTTCATAGGAAGTCAGTCCCATTTTGTGCTCAGTTTCTGGCTCTGAAGCATAGATAAAATATTGAAATAAAGTGCAGAAGCTATAGTATTTCTGCTTAGTCCTATCTGAAGAATAAATAATAAAATATTAAAAAAGAGAGAGACTGTGCTTCCAAAATTTGCCACATAATTCTGTATTTCTGTATAAGTATTTTGAAAAAAAAACTACAATTGTTTGTACTGAAAAATGTAAATGTCTTATAAAAAATGCATTAGGAGGTCAAAGAAATCAACAAAATAAGCTTTTAAAATTACATAAATTAAATACGTATAGAAATGCAGCAATAACCCACACAGTGTCTTCAAGGGATGTAGGAAAGATGTTCCAGTTTTTCCACAGAATCGTGGAATCATATAGTCATAGAATGGCTTGGGTTGGAAAGAACCTCAAGGATCATCAAGTTCCAGCCCTCCTGCTACAGGAAGGCCTGCCAGATACCAGATCAAGTTGTAGATCAATTTGCACAGGGCTTCATACAATCTGACCTTAAACACTTCCAGGGATGGGGCATCCACACCATCTCTGGGCAACCTGTCCCAGCACCTCACCACTATCTCAGAAAAAAACTTCCCCCTGAGATCTACTGTAAATCTCCCTTCCTTTAGTTTAAAACCATTTCCCCTTGTCCTATCACTATCTACCCACATAAAAAGTTGATTTCTCTCCTGTTTTATAAACTCCTTTTAAATATTGGAAGGCCGCAAGGAGGTCTCCTCACAGCCTTCTCTTTTCCAGGCTGAACAAGCCCAGTTCCTTCATCCTGTCTTCATAAGAGAGGTGCTCCAACCCTTGGATCATCTTTGTGGCCCTCCTCTGGACCCTCTCCAAAAGCTCCACATTTTTCCTGTGTTGGGGGCCTCAGACTTCGATGCAGTACTCCAGCTGGAGCCTCACGAGGGAGGAATAGAGGGGGACAATCACAAACTGCTGGGCACCCCTCTTCTGATGGAACTCAGGGTACCATTGGCCTTCCAGGCTGCAAGAGGAACTGTCTCATTTTAGACCCAGGCACAATTTCAAAATTGTCTCTCTGGTTAATATTATTTTGTGCTGATTGGTTTTGTATTAAAAGCCATCCGTGAAATCTGTTATTAGGACCCAATAAGATCTACTGTAATCACTGGAACTGAAAATGAGTCAGACCCTTATTTTCTAATATAAAAATCAAATATTAAATCATGACCACACTTTGTGAAGTTGAGATGATGCTCAACTCTTTTCACAGCGCTCTGGTTGTGGGAATCAGAATCTACATGCTGGTAGATTCACTAAGGCTACAACTGCTTTAGTGATAACATTACACAAAAAAATGATGGAAAAAGATCACAATATTAGCAAAGTTAAGCTAAGGCTGCAGTATATTTTTAAATACTCAAGGACTACATACTGAACTACTGCAATAAACATCTGTAACTCAATGCTAAAGAAGTTACTGGACTAAGAAATATATGACTGACACTTATTTTTTAAGGTTAAACTCTGATTGGTGTCCTTATTTTAGCTCCACTGACACTGATTCTTTTCAAATAAAGCAACAACATAAAAATACCGTTCTTTCATTTTCTTTCCAAACAGTTTGTTCTTTAATGCTCCAGCTTCTACACTGCAGCTCTGTCAGATCTTTCCATAGGTTTCTGAGTCTCAGAAGATTTTCTTAATTCTCAGCTAATCTTGCCTACATGTCTCCCAGGTGCTGTAGCCTCATTTATCTTCCTTCTCACTGAAGCAGTGTAACCAGAAACTGTCACACCCACCAATAAATCTAGCCATAATTATGTTAGAAAAAAACCTGGAGCACAACTTCTCACTTAGAAATAGTCTAGGTCCTTTCCTTTTCTTTCTTCACTCTTTCCTCCTCCTCTTTCCACTAACTTTTCTCCCTTTGGAAAACATTACTGTCAAGATTCTCCAGAAAACATTATGAAGATGAGAAACATGTCATTTCTCCCTCAAAGCCCACAGATCTCTCAAAAGGTTTGCAATGAAGTTTAAACCTACTTATGCATGTGATTAGAAATTAGAGATTAATAAGGATTGACATGAACATTTCACAAAGAATCTTTAATTATAGCTGTACAAATGAACAAAGAAAAAATACAAAGGAACTGTGATGCCATTCGGACCATTTTTTATGAATGTTTCCAATTTCATTTTCTGGGGCTAATCAGAAAAGTATTCTGTTGGAAAGAAACCAAATGGTGGCAAATATGCAGGATTTGAAATACAATATTTGCAATCTTAAAATAACATGCTCCACTCTGATTCTGTGCATCATTTTTTTCTTTTGTATATAATTTGGCTCAAAAGATGTTATTAAATGTGAAAAGGCCCAAATGCATGAATAATAGTTATTTAATCAATGTAATTCATTATTTGGAGAGAGGAAGAAGAAACCTGGATAAATCTGTGATACAAATACAGAGGACAACATTATATGTACATGCAACAAATAAATGATTTTTTATTTCTGGATATATCTTCATATTCATTGTTCTCCACTTCCATCAGACTTTGATTCAGCTATGGTTGTTATACCTCAAACATTTATCACATAATATCCAAGCAGTAAATGTCAATGTGAATAAAAGTAGTCCTTTACATCCCTAAACACAATCTATCAATTGATTGTAAGAATAGGATGACAATGAGAATTAGCATGGTAAACAGCATTTTTACTTTACTCCACTGATTTCAAAGTGAATTCAAAAGTACATGGAAGAAGGAACTAGGCAAAGGTACTTTACTTGTATGAATTGCTCTAAGTCTCACTATGGCAAAGTGGGAAAAAAGTTATAGTCTGAAAATGACTCTCAGTATCAGGCTGAAGTTCTAAGACTGAGTGTCTCCAGCTGACTGCATCCATGCTATCTGTTGGAGCAGGAATCAATGTGAACCAAAGTTTCCTGTGCCTAGATTTCCTGGCCTAGAAAGAGAGAAGTTTTAGACACAACATGATAATTAATGTTTAGATTATACTGAAATACCTTGATATCTGGGTATTTCAGTCTTTGAGAGCATGTCTGCTGCATGTTCTATATTACATAAAGATGTAAATAGCTACCTTTAAAAATTACTACAGTCTTGTTTAATGCCCTTAAAAGGCTACCATTTATTTTGCTAGCTCATTTTTATGTACATCTATAAGAAGAATTGTAGTTACAAAGTTACAAAATACAACTTGAAATCATTGGAATATTCAAAATGTTATAAAAGTTTTCTGGAAACTATCTGTACTAATTACTATATGTTAATGAAATTAATATAATGCCGTATGGTTAATCAAGTATTGGTACTGTTAAGAGAAAAATTACTGCAAAAAGGAAAAGTGATTTGTCTTACCAACATTCATACTATATGGATAATATTTTACATATTAGGAAGGCTAAGAAGCTTCTGTGAAAAACTACTTCTGCCTTAATATACTTTCTACCCCAGGACAATACTGAACGTATTTTCAGCCATTCCTACATATATCTTTCAAAATAACAATACCATTTTTATTATTCTATTATTTCTATAGCTCTGAGGGGATTTGGTTCTTAGTTTGATTGTATGTATTTATTAGACCAGTTTTTTTTTAATGCTTATGAGAATTATTTTCTTGATAACATAGCAAGATCTTTAACTGAAGTTACACAAGAAGCCTTCTTGATTGTATTACATCTTTACTCCCTTCCTCTTATGTTTGTATGCTTTTATGTTTTCCTGTATCTTTCACATTTCTTCAGCTATCCTAGGGAAAGCCCCTAGGGAGCAGCCAGTCCTCACTGAGACCTGACAGTAATTAGGGAACAGAAATCTTCTGTAGTAATAGTATCACCTCATCTCTTTTACCATAAACTCCAACATGGGAGAAGCATCCTCAGAACATCCTGTACCAGGCATGTCAACATGAAAAAAGGTGCCTGAAAGCTTTGGATGTGACCCACTGGTAATCTTTACAAAGCACACATACATATTTGCACATGTATCACATGCAGAAACACACTGCATATATATGTATACAAGTATAGATAGATAAATATAAATATGTATAAAAACTATATTAATTATATTATTTAATCAATTCTTACTCCAATTAATATTGATGTTGTATGGCTATATGCGCAAAAAAATAGAGAAGGGCAGTAAAATGACAGGAAATCAGGCAAAAGAAGCTTGGAGCACTACATTGGTCCATATATAGGAGAATCTATCAAAGCTTGTCAATATTCAACTAAGAAATCCTGTAGCATGGCACGTCAGAAACACAGAAATGAGCAAGTCTCTTTGTAGTTTAAGCAGTTCATCCATGCATTCTTATCGTACATGTTCAATAGAGTGAATGCTTACAAAATAAGAGTATTGGCAAAGGAAGTATTCATACTAATGAAGAAAAAAAGGAGGAAATAGACTTTCATGACATTAGCTTAAAATTCTTAAAGGAACTGTGTCTTGGCCTCAACTATTGCTGTATGTGTAATGTTGTATACAGGAGACAAAGAACAGGCTAGTAAGTGCTAAAGAAGAAACATAACTACATATGCATTCTGGAGTTCATTCACATGTTATCAACTTATGAGTGATTTTTACTGTTAAAGGCCTTTCTTAGTTTTGAAATAACATCTCTTCTCCTCTAACTTCCTTTCCCTTTCCCTTTCCCTCTTGTATCTTTTATTTTCCCAGCACTATCAGACTCTATTCATCATGATAAGAGGTTTGATCAGGCTTGAGACTGTAGGCAAGGAAAACATAAACTCTCTAGATAAAATTACCTTGATGAACTGAACCCAACGAAGAGTGCTGCGACAGAGCAAGTGACCAAGTAATCATCTGCCAGTAAGTGACTGCTATTTGGAAAATAATATAAGCTATTTTACTCGCTTGGAGTTGTTTTATGTTTATTCTGTCAAGGTAAACTATCAAAGTTCCTTTACTGTAAAACTGTGGTGAGTGGCAGTATTACAGAACTGAGACCCTATACAGTTAACAGAAAGAAGCACTTAGTTTGAATGTGCTCGCTCCCAGCATTCAGGACATACGTTCGTTCCTCAGCTCATTTGCATTTCTCCTGCACAGAACCTGATTGGTCTCTACCAGTCTGTCCTACAGACTAAATTATTAGCATCTGTGTGTTGAAAACTACATCCTGATACCTCAAAATCCACAAAAAGTAGTTTCATGCTAAACGCCTTTCACCTAGTATAAATTCATCTGAAGAAAATATTATAAAGGGTTGACCATGAACATTCAGTGACTTTTTTCAGGCAGAACTGGTGAATATCTTTATTGGTTTATTTTAATTCAGACCTGGTTATTTATCTTTGTTCTTCGAAAAATCTCAGTTCACTTATTTATTTATTTATTTTCTGAAATTAGCAGATGTCAGGAGAAGAAGCTAGTTTGATGGAAATGACTTTCCAGGTGAACCCCAAACTTAGCAGAGCTCCTGAAAGCTGGGTTTATTCAGTTCTTACACTCAATACGTTCATTTTCAAAGTGGCTTACCATTTTGTACCCACTAAGAAAATGACTTTGGTTAACAATCTCTGCAATTTACTTATCTTAGTCATTTGACATTTGCTTTTTGTGTGTGGTTAAAACTGTGAATTTAGAGAAGAATTGACATTAGTTCCAAAACCTTGTTTTTCTCCACAGGATGTCTAGGACAAGGGTCTCATGTTCAAACTGGATAAAAGCACTGTGATTTAAGTAATGGGCAGTACCTTTCTTTCACTGGAAAATACTTTGGGTGCCTATTGCCTTGGGAAACAAGCAGAAGAGCCACAACTGAGAATCAGACAATACTGCTTGAAGAAAAATATGTTTTGTGTGTCTTTTTTTCTTCCTCAAGGCTACTAGAGAGATGAAGCTTTTCACAAATAATGGGCATCAGACTTAGCAAGAGCGGAAAGATTTTATTGTAAGCCTTTGTTACTTAAGTAGAGATGTGAAACACAACAGTTAACAATCAAGTTTTCTATTAATACCTCAAAACAATGCTAGAATTGTAAGCAGACAGACTTAATAAGAATAATAAAGCAAAAAGACCTTTTAAAAGATTGGTGCTAGAAACTATAGCAGATACATTTGTTAAAAAATGAACTGATTAGCAAGCATTAGCTCTTTTCTTTAGTTTTCTTTTCCTAAGGTACAGAATCTGCAATTGAGCTTTTGCTGGTTTCTTTATGAATTCTTTCTTCTTTCTTTATAAATTCCATCTCCTGCTTATAAACTCCCCCAAAGTGCTGGAAGACTGCAATGAAGTCTCCCCAGAGCCTTCTCTTCTCCAGGCTGAACAAGTCCAACTCCCTCAGTCTTTTGTCTTAGGAGAGGTGCTCCATCCCTCTGACCGTCTTCATAGCCCTCCTCTGGACTTGCTCCAAAATCTCTACATCTTTCTTGTGCTGGGGGCCCCAGATCTGAATGCAGTACTCCAGAGGGGTACCTCACAAGGGCAGAGTAGAGAAAAACAATCACATCCCTCTCCCTGCTGGCCACCCCTCTTTTGATGCAGTCCAGGATACTGATGACCTTCTGAGCTGCAAGAGCACACTGCTGTCTCATGTCCAGCTTTTCATCCACCAGAACCTCCAAGTCCTTCTTGGCAGGGCTGCTCTTGCAATCTGTACATATATCTGAGATTGCCTGAATCAAGAGCAACACCCTGCACTTGGCCTTGTTGAACCTCATTAAGTTCACTTTTCAAGCTTGTCTGTCTGGATGGCATCCTTTCCTTCTACTGTGTCAACAGCACCACTCAGATTGCTGAGAGTATACACAATCCCACTGCCTCTGTCACTGATAAAGATGTTAAAGAGCACTGGTCCCAAGATGGACCCCTGGGAATCACCACTCATCACTGGCCTCTCCCTTGACATAGGTCTGTTTAGCATAACCCTCTGGCTGTGACCTTCCAATCAATTATTTATCCAATGAATAGTCCACCCTTCAAAGCTGTACTTCTCCAATTTAGAGGTAAGGATTTGGTGTGGGACCCCGTCAAAGGCCTTACATAGGTCCAGGTAGCAGTTGTCCTTCCTTTGTCCACTGATGTAAGGCTGTCACTCTAAGACTAATGTGTCTCTGTATTGGAGATATGTGTATTTGACAGGTGGATCATTCAGTAAATAAGGAATTGGATAGATTCCTTAAGTGTTGCAGTCAACAGCTCAATGTCCAGGTGGAGATCAGTGTCAAGTGATGTTCCTCGGTGGTCCATATGATGACCAGTACTGTTTAGCATCTTTGCTGGTAACATGGAGAGTGGGATTGAATGCACTCTCAGCAAGTTTATGGATGACACGAAGATGTGTGGTATAGTCAACACTCTGGAGGGAAAGTATACCACACAGAGAGACCTGGGCCAGCTCGAGAAGTGGACCTGTGAGAAAAACATGCAGATCAGCAAGGCCAAATGCAAGAGCCTGCACATGGGTCAGGGCAATCCCAAGCACGAATATAGGCTGAGTAAAACATAGGTAGAGAGCAGCCCTATGGAGAAGGATTGTTTGGTACTGGTGAATGAAAAGCTTGGTATGAACTGGCATTGTGCACTTGCAGCCCAGAAAGCCAATCATTTCCTGGGCTGAATCAAAAAAAATGTAGCTAGCAGGTTGAAGGAGGTGATTGTCTCCATTCTCATGAGACTCTACCTGCCATACTGCATTCATCTCTCAAGCTCGCAGCATAGTCTCTTAGAGTGGCTCCAGAGGAGGGCCATGAAGGTGATAGGTACTGGAGCACCTCTCCAGTGAAGATAAGACTTAGAAATTGGGATTATTTAGTCCAGAGAAGATAAGGCACTGAGGAGACAATATTGCAGCCTCTCAAACTTGACGGGAGCCTACAGGAAAGATGTGGAGGGACTTTTATCAGGGAGCGCAATGAGGGTAACAGATTTAAACTGAAAGAGAGTAGGAGTAGCTTACATATAGCAAAAGAGAAACAATGTCCATTAAGGAATGTCTCTGCTGTGTTGACACTGAATATATTTACAGTGTAAGAGTGAGTTGCTCAAGCTATCTGGTTTATCTATGTCTCAGTTAAACTCTTGGTTGTGTAAAATAGTCTACAGAGAGCTTTATAGTACTTTTTTTACTGCACCTGGCTACACTGTGTGTCTTGAGTCAAACAACATATGTAGTAGATGAAAATTTATAACTGATTTCTGTGCAAGGTTCAGCAGGTTGCTTTGTAGTTTGTAGAGGAAGAAACATCTCACCCTGAGCAAAATATTGAAAAAATTATAATCTTAACTAGTAGATAGTGTTCTAACATTTTAGCAATAATAATTAGATGTAGCTGTATATTTATTTATCTATAAAAACTTGTGATGCACTCTTCAAATGTGAATGGTGCGGCTCATTAGTTTGTTTGCCTTGTATTTGCTCTTTCTGACAACTGCAGATGTTCTGTTATTTTGTTCTTGTGACTGTATAAATTTGCAAACATAAAGCCCACTCAGTTTTAGACAACTGTTTATTTTTAAGTTAGTAAATACACTGATTTTTAGCCCTACAGTTCAGCTTGTAACAGCTTAAAAAATTCTAAACTATTTTCTTTTGAGATTTCTACTCTGAATGAAACCTGCATTAAATCAGCTGCTAACAAACAAAATTGCCTAGGAGAGTAGGAGCTGAGGACGGGGCTAAGGTACTTCCTCATCGGTAGCATTGCTCAGTTTTATTTATTTTATTATTGTCTATAAATGTACGAAATGACCCATCTGGTAAAGAATTTGAGTTACTGACCCAGAACTCTTTGAAGGCTAGGGCAGTATTCCTGTTAATTTGATGTGTCATTATGAGACTTATTTAAGAAAAACAAAAATTTGTGGCTTCTGGAGTAGCTGCTGTACGTCTGGGAAAGAGTACTTCTTTTCTAGAGTCCTCTGCTGGGGACATTTAAACCTGGTGTACACCCTTCTGTTGTGGTTGTGCATTTGCTACATTGCTACACTCACTGAAGCATAATTTTTATTACCAGCATTTGTTAATCTCACAGCAAACAGAAACCAGCAGCAAAGTCATAGCAAATTCCATTCATTACATGTTTTTGTCTTGTTAGTGACAGTGACCTCAACTATTTGCCTTTTTCAATCTCATTTCTTCATCTCAGATATTGCACATATTTAATACATTTTAAGAAGTTAGATTTATTTCTCTTATTTCTAAAAGTTTTGCTTGTTATTATTATGAGGTTATTTTACAGTATTACCATATGCTCTTTTAATTCAAATAAATATTGATTTTAAAAAGTCGGTCTTACACATCAAGCTGTGTGTTGCTGGATTATCCCTAGCTGCCGTATATGAAAGTTTTGACAGCAGTTATGGACTAAGTTACTGAAAAAATGAAGGGAAAAATAAAATCAAATTATTTCTTCAGTTCAGGTGAAACCTTCGCAGAAAAAAAATCCCTACAAACATTTGAGCCTGAGTCCACTGAAATCCCTGTGACCTGGGTCAGTGAATTGGACAGTTACCAGTATTCAGATGTGGAGTCAAATTTTGGACTTTGTATTCTGGAAGTGTTGGCTCTTTTTTTGGTTGGTTGGTTTTGGTGGGTCTTTTTTTTCTTCTTTTTTTTCTTTTTTTTTTCCCTAAGTGCTATGCAGGCATCAGTCACAAAGGGGACCACACACAAAAGAATAGTGATTAAAAACATAAAGGATGCAGAGGTTTATTGTGAGAAAAATTGAATATTTCACATAAAGAAAACCAGTGCTTGATGATATACTCAGTTCTTTTGCATCTCTACTCATTCATGTGGCATAAAATTGAGAACAAAAGAGACTTCTTGATTAATGACCTCTGCTAATCATTCCAGTAGAATACACAGAGACACTTCTTATTTGATTCCACTACCAAATTAAGTTTGTGTTGATCATAAATGTCACTTGCACACAAATCACACATAAATATTCAGAATGATCCATACTTTATCAGTTATAAAAGAATGCTTGGCAGCCAGAATGAGTTTAAACAAGCAATTAGTGCAAAAGTTATTAAACATTTTAAAAATGTGCTGCATGAAACTCAAATTAGAGGAGTCCAAAGAAATTTAACAGTGTCTTGAATACACAGGTACCTGAGTTGGAGGCAGATTTGCCATCTATGAAAAAAAAAGAATGTGTGTTATAGTTTAATGTGCCATAGAATTTTCTTTCCTTACATATATATATATTTTTAATCTCTTTGATAAAGACTTTTGAGGACTTCCCTTGGTAAATTCCACAAAAGCAGTTACTGAGGGTCATCACCTTAGATTTGAACTCATATTAACTTTCTTCATGACACCTCTTTTTGTGTTTCTCTAAATTTACCAATCAGGCATTCCTACATGTGATCACACAAGATCATAGAAAATGTCTAAAATGGTCCAGAGAAAAACTTCTTAATGGAGTAGCTATTTAAATATATACGAGGGCTACTCTGAAAGAAATGCCTCCTGCCTCGTTATGTTGGCCCACAGTGTCGAAGGCAGGTGTTGGTGGTATGACTGCAGAGACTGAAACTTCCCACCAGTATTCCGTTACATTTTGTTGCCATGTGACAGATGGCAGCAGAGGGACAGTCTGACAAAATGGCATCTGACATGGAGGTGCACATGAAGCAACAGCGCGGATCTGAATTCCTCCGTGCAGAAAAAATGGCACCCATTGACATTCATTGATGCTTGCTGAATATTTATGGAGACCAAAAAGTGGATGTGAACACGGAGAGGTGGTGGGTGGTGCGTTTCAGCAGTGTTAACAGTGACAGTGGGTCACCTGTGCTTGTTGCAGATTTTTACAAGCATGGCATGCAGGCTTTTGTTCATTGCAAAAATGCACAGTTGAAGGTGATGATTGTGTTGAAAAATATTGTTTTGTAGCTAAGAATTTGATCTGTCAAATAATGTCATTGTGCTCTTTCTATCAGCTGTAGTTTCTATGGAAATAAATAGGAAACATTACTTTCAGAGTGATTTATATATATATACATATATTTAACATATGTGTATTTAATTGCAAATTTTGATATTTACATGAAAACTGCTTTCATGTAATTTCAGTGAGGCATTCTCTAAACAATGGAGGATTAGATTTTCATATTCTGATTTCCCCTGGGTAATCTCTGTTCTTTTATTGTACGTAGATTCTCCAGTAGATGTCATTCAGTCTGTTGTTACATAGTGTGTATAGTAGATGCAAAGACTAATGCTTTGTCTGTTATCTGTAGAAATAAACAAACAAATAAATAAAAAGACAATGCGTAAATTGATAGAAATTGATTCTGAAAGTATAAAATGAAAACAAGAGGTTATTATGTAGGACCTCAGTCCTGAGGAGTTGAAATCAATACAATAGTGTGCATCAGAAAGAGCCTCCTATGTGACAAGGCACACATGCCAAGAGGAATAGTGAATAGATACTAAACCATAAAATAGTTCATTATATAACTATTATCAAGACCTTTTAGGCAATATTATAAATTAATTGTTAAAGAAGAGATTGGAGAGAAAATAATGACTTATCCTTTTAAATAAAAAGGGAGGGACAGCATAAAAAAAAAAAGAGTGAATATGCTGTTTTGATACATTCATAGGAAAAATATAATAATTTCTTGAACTTTTGTTTATTTTAGTTATTGTTCAGTTCTAATATTAATATAAATTAAGACTGTCCATGAAAGAAATCCTAGGAATAAGAGGGAGGCAACTGAAAGGTTCATTAGCTCCTTCTTACACATTAGTAATGTACATGGTTCATGGTTCATTATGTATATTGGAAGAACATAATTGATGTTGCTCCTGTCAACAAACCTTGAAAACTCTCAGTGAGGATGTGGATAATAAAAAAGTAATAACAGCAGAGGCATCGTTAAAATAATATATCAAAATTTCCTTCATTTATCAGTTTAACATAATGAAATTAAATTTTAAGTAATTGTCTCCCACATATACTTAGCTTAAAGACTTGAAAATGGCTTGTTTGCTTGTTAGTTAGCCTATAAAATTTTATCTCTCCCACAAATCTTGCTTCATTTTAAAATGAAACTTTCAGCGATCATTAAGCCAAAATATATCTCAAAGAATATTACCTCTGGTTCTGTCTGAAATTAGTATTAAACATTCATGAATAAGAGAAGAAAAGCAAGCTTTTATGTGGCAAATTCCAGGCTCTTTTTTTTTTTCTTTTTTCTTTTTTCTTTTTTTTTACAATAAAAAAAGTCTTCTAAGACTTATAATTGTAAAGGCGCAATCCACAGAAGACTTTATATACCTTTCTACAGTGACCACACATGTTCCTCTGCAACATGTTTTGTTTGGTTATGAATGTTTTTCCTGGATTTGAAGGTCAATAATATCACATGGAGTCATCCTGGACTATCTCTAAACGTTTTTGCATACAAAGCTTTAGTTGCTAAAAGAATGCAAGAATGCACAGTTCTCATGTAAAACTGGCTGTGCAGACTTTTTAACCAACACAATGTTTGTACAATGTGTACAAATATCTAAGCTGTGCGAGGCAAAGGGATGAGGATGGACTCTTCTCAGCAATGTGTGGTGATAGGACAAGGGGAGATGGCCACAAACTGATGCATAGGAAGTTCTGCACAAATGTGCGTGGGAACTTCTTCACAGTAAGGGTGACGGAGCACTGGAACAGGCTGCCCAGAGAGGTTGTGGAGTCTCCTTGTCTGGAAATATTCAAGACCCTCCTGGATGCCTACCTGTGCAACCTGGTCTAGGGGGCCTGCTTTGGCAGCGGGGTTGGACTAGATGATCTCTGCAGGTCCCTTCCAACCCCTACAGTTCTGTGATTCTGTGATCTTTTCAGTGTAGGACTTCATTTCCCATTCTGCCAGGAGTGGAGGTCTGTAGTCATTTTATTTTAGAAGCTCACATGACTTTATCATCATGTAAGCTTCATCATAAAGCATTTAACACAGAGGTATCCTTTCAGAGCTCCTCTGCTAACGCATTTCTCAGTTCAGCCCTGCACATTTCAGAGCAGCCACACCATCATTCTGGCAGGCTATAGTATCCCTTGGGTTATTCAGTAGGGGAGCAATACAGATAAATGTAGTGGTACATCAAGACGCTGAAGTATTCAGGAAAGATTTTTCCTTAGGGAAATCTCAGATACGCTTTACTGACAGGGCAAGTGTGTGGTCACTGAATTACTTATTAGACAGTACAAACATGGAGGACTACACTAAAGAGCGACCCCTAATTTGGATTATTTCTCAGAAGTGACAATTCCATTGAGAAGAAATGATTGATCTGAATGACTTTAGTTAAGAAAATTATTAGTAGGAAACTTTACAATAATTCTGAAAGTACAAATAGAGGCTCAGTCAGCACAAGGGACAGGAATTCAACTAGGATTAATACAAAAAGGAAGATACGGGATCATCTTTTACTAACTTAAGTTCTATGCATGAAAGCTGCTGCAAAAAGTTAGGGTGGAAAGTAACAGAATCTTATTCCTTATGTTCACTGCCACACATGGACAACTGAAAAAGGAACTGAAGTTATATTCACTGGAAATTATAGTACAGCAACAGCTACCACAGGGTGAAGGGACAGGAACAGACTGTGCTACATGCTGTTATTTATCTTGTGGTAAACAGTGATTGCGACATCATCACTTCTCCCTCAGCAAATGCCCAGTTTGATCCATGGTAATAGCTTTTGCTTCCCAATTTTCCTGAAAGTCCCCCACAAAAGAGCAAAAAAAAAAAAAAACCAAAACCAAAAACAATTAAATTCTAAAATTAAATAAAATAAAGCCCTACTGTGGGATTCAACGTAGTGTACTGTGGCCATTTCCCTACTACATGATACGTGAAGAAAATATCAAATAACAACTGCCTAAAGAAAAATATGATTGAAGTCCATAATCTCGTAAAAAATGGTGAAGAGTGTGAATGCTCAGTCTGAATTCTAAGGTAAAAGCTAGGATATTACCGCATGGGACAGATTCATGAAAACTAAGAGGAAGAGTCTATTTCATTCTCAGTTCAACTGTGTAACTTCCAACCCCTCCTGCACTTCCTTTGTTGTTACAATGCTGCCGCTCCATCATAGAGGGCCACCACATTGGTACTATCTGCCCTTGGTGAAGCTGTGCTAGCTGTCTCAGAACACTTCCTTATTTCCCATGTGTCTTAACATAGCTTCCACAGCCTTCCCAGGCACAGACATAAGACTCACCAGCCTGTAGTTCCCCAGACCTTCCTTTTTCCCTTTCGTGAAAATGAGAGTTTAGAGAAGAAAAAGCTAAGGAGAGGCTATACATGCTGCATTCATATACCAAATAGGCATTTGCAGAGGAATGTGGCATATTCAGTGTTTTCATATGACTGCCAGTTGCAATCAACTCTTAAATGCTGCAAGTTCTCAGTAGATTTTATACCATTCTTATTGTGAATGACAGTTGGACTTGGTAAATCAATGTTGAATAAATAGGAAAAAGGAAACAGAGGAAAGATGGACTTGTAAAGCAGGGGAAATAGCATAAGAACGAGAGACTATAACTTATATGTTTCCTTTTATAACATGCAAAAAAGGACTACAGGAAAACTTAGAATTAAAATTAGAAAATTTTACAGAATACCAGGAAAAAGTAAAGCAAATTTCCCAGCAAATATCGACTGGTGAGGACTGGCTGCCCTCCATAATGGTATTTAAATGCCCATTACTCTGCTTGATTTTCAAGTTAATTGAACTCCATAGTCCTTATTCCTCAAAATATTGGAAAGTTGAACACAAAATATGATTCAAACCCATTTAGGCTCCTAACTAAAATAAATGCATAGTTAATCTGAACCTTTGCCCTACACTGAGATACAAAAGAAAAAAAGAAAACATCAGTTGTAGGTAGACATTACCAAAAGCAGAACTTGCACATTCAAGCATGGGGAATGAATTGAGTTTTGTACTTTAGAATTTTCAGTGAGAAGATTTGAGATGCTTTGAAGCAAGATCTGAATTAATTTCAGAAACTGGCATTCAGAATCTAGGTAGGCTCGTGAGCTATACAAGACACCTAAGTCATCATTTTGTGTACGGACAATTAAGTTACTTTTTCAGTGGCATGGTAGGATATTGACAGAACTCTCCATATAAGCAGCACTTCTGAGCTGAAGAGCTTTCTTTTCTTGAAGGAATAAACTTCCATCTCCCAATTTATAGATAATTGTCCTATTGCACATAGTGAAATAATCAACAGAGAGAATGTCAAAGAGCAGAATTAGAGCAAACAGAAGAAAGTGTAACAATATCGTGTTGGTTAAGACCTTAACTGAATTTGGTATCCTTGTATTCTTGTTCCTTTTCCCATAAATTATTTTAACATTATATATTAGAAGGTCTATTGGTAATAAGTAAATAATAAAAACCAAACAACAACAGCAACAAAATATAAAAAAAATTAATAGCTGTGAAACAGAAATGTGACTGTGTCCCTTAGCCAAGATGATCACAGTCAAGGATACAGCAATTCTGGACCTGTGTTACAGAAAGTCTTTGGAATGGAGATATTTACATGGGTTTTCAACCTTTTTTTTTTTTTTTTTCTCCATAGTAACCATTATCTTGGACTGAGCTACATAAGGGCTGTATCAAAACAAAACAAAAATAGAACTTTTTGTGATCTAAGCTTTGTTTTTTCTTGGATAAATTTTAGAGAGTTTTTTGAAGTCTTTCTTTGAACTAAAATGTTCAATTTTACTCTCTTTTTCGGCCAAGATTGAACCCGGGAGCTGATAATCTGCAATTTTATATACGTGAATAATATATATATATTTTTTTTGACAATACACTTTCCCAGGATTATGTTTCCAGCCATAAATGTTTGGCTTCTCTTCTTTCCCTTAGTCATAAGTGGCTATATAGGAAAAAAAGACAAAAAGATCAATAAACCACCATTTCATAGGGAAGCAGAGTATTTCAGAAGTATCTTTTCACTGGGGTAGTAATTATATTGTTTTGGAGCATAACTGAATACTGAAACTTTCAAATCCAGTGAAACTTCTAATTCTTAATCTAAATTTATTTGAAATCCAGCAGGCTTTTTCTACTTACTTCAGCAGATTGAGGTTGGGGAAGCAGTTAGAATTATTAAGCAGATGCAAATTACGTAGGTTGCTCTGAAAGAAAAGTCTCTTACTGGTTTCCATGGAAACTACAACAGATACAAGGAACACAATAACACTATTTGATAGAGCAGATTCTCAGCTACAAAACACTTTTTCAACATAGTCACCACCATCAGCTTTGCATTTTTGACAACAATGAACAAGAGACTGCATGCCATGCTTGTAAAAAACTGCACCAGCAGAGATGACCCAGTGCTGCTGTCACCACTGCTGAGATACACCACTCACCTCCTCACTGTACTCACATTCACTGACTACCCCTCTGCTGCCATCTGTTGCATTGCAACAAAATGGAATGGAATATTGGCAGAAAATTCAAGCCCCTACTGCCATTCTGCAAAAACCTGCCTCTGACATTGTGGGCCAACATAATAAAACAGGAGGCATTACTTTCAGAGCAGCCCTCATAAATAACTGACTTTATTTTAAATAAAGTAAAACCAGATATACTGGAGGTGTATTTAAATATTGTAACAAGGACTATAAAATATCATTAATGTACTTCAGCTGCTCTTTCTATATTTTTAGTTGTACTATTCAGTTTTCCAAAAATAATATTTATGGGGCACATTACAATGTGGATGATGGAAAAATGGCTACAGATTAAAGCATCCATCTGTTTTTGGTTTTCCAGTGGCAATTTCTCATTTATGTGCAGTACTCCAAAACCAGAACTCTTGGCAGATCTTTCTGTGGTTCAAAATTCAGTTACAGTTTCATCAGAAATAGATGCATTAATGCAAATATATTAGAAGACACTTGTGAGACAGATTTTACTCCCTCCCACATAGTGGAGACGTTGTCATATCTGACTGATTAACCTAGGGCAAAAATTTGCAGTCTGTCTACAGTATTTGTGAGTGGATAATATCTTTAAGTTAAAAGATCTCAAAACAAACAAACAAAAAATTAGATCAGCATTAGGTTAAGAATTTGCTTTTCTTCTTTCTTTTTTAAGGAATCTTTCATTACAATACAGTAATTCAAGGTGCTTTAGTTTGTTCTGCAAACACTGCCTTTTGATGGTATTCTTTAAGAAAAAACTGTTCATGTTTACTACCTACAGGCTGTTTTTGTCCCAGTTCAAGCAAACATTTCAGTCTTAATATCAGTGCAGTCTGGATGATGATCCTTAGAAAAAAAGAACATCTGCCTTTAATTATATGAATAAGATTTCAGGTTAAAACTTTCACCAGTGAATCCTGCTGATGTGTGACAGCAAGGCAGTACTGATTTCCTTTTGCAAGACCTATGAAAGTTTTCTGTTTGAAACAGAAAATCTGACGGCAAAAAGGTTGGATGGGCCTCAGTATTCCATATATTGAAATACAGACAGAACAAAACAATTAATCAAACTCATTTTCTTTAAAGGCAATTGATGTTTCCTAATTTCATCTTTTAACTGGATTTCTAGTTGATGTGACATGAAAATATAGGATATGAGGATGAATGTAGGAAAGAAAAAGATGTTTAAATATGTTCTGTGAATCATAAGATGTGGAATCTTTTGTGTAGCCTAGGATTAATGTATGTAATGTGCATACAACTAGGCACACTTAATTTAGATGTGAAATATCACTTTTATTGAATTAATTTGCTTACCCATTACTGTATAACTTCATTCTATTACTCCTTTTGAAGAAGTACAAATACAACAATTATGCTCTTGGCTATTTAAATACACCCAAGCAATTAAATGAGTTTCTCTTGAATGAGTACATGTGTTTTACTTTTCAGCCTAGAAACTCCTTCACTGTCTCCTCCACTATCTCCCATCTCCAAGCTATTATTAGTGTCATACGGCTAAGTCTATGGAAGTTAGAGAGTCTGTATTTTACTTAATTAGCTTTACACGGCCAGCATACCCTCAATATTTTATTGAATCATTATGCCCTTGAATATACTTCCTGTTCAAATCTGTATCTTCTGAGAGTTCTGTTCATTTCTTCTGCTACAGTCTGAGTTGTTACATCTCTTATTCTGTTTGCATCTGAAGGCATATATAACAGACATCAGTCTGTGAGATTCTTGTGTTATTTCAGTTCAGTATTTCTATTTTAATATAAAGATGTTTAAAAGTCTACAACTTAATGTGATCTTCACTACACAGACAACATAAAACTTGTCCTTTCAGAAAAAAGACTGAATGCTTTTATTTGTGCTTCTGATTCCTTATGAATACTAATGCTCAAAACCACAGATTAAATTAATCTCAGCTGCCTCAGTCACACTTGGTAAATGAATCATAAAATAGTTTCATCTTGATCTGGTAAGTTGTCCTTGACAGCAAATTAAAATCTTAATAAGTGTCCTATTCAGAAAACACACACATACACATATTCTGCATTCCTATAAATCATGTTCAGAAAGCAGATCCGCTGTTTTTTTGTTGCTGTTTAAAGAAAGCTGGAGATAATTATATGTTATTTCTGCAAGTCCTTGTTATGGTATAACAGGAATTGTCAACCTTAAAGGAAAATATTCCCCACACAGTCTGAGCATTTTGATAAGGAAAGCTTCAATAACATATTGAAAGTGAAAGAAAAAAAACAGAAAGAAAAAAAGGAACTCTGTCTTTCGATAGTGTTTAAACTAATGAAACACAAACATTTTGTCAAATGCACTTCTTATTTTTTCTGAGTTTTTGTTGTTATTTTTAAAAGGAAATTGATATCCTCATCCTGAAAAAAAACTTAGCTTTTGTAGACCTGGAAGACAAAAGGAGGTGTTTTGTTGGACCTGGTTGGCAGCCAGAGAGGGCAGTTTGCACTAATTACATTTTTTTTTGCCTATGTTTGTATAGTAGGTGGGAGAAGGGATGAATGAGTAAAAAATGGAGTCATTCTTTTGTACTGGAAAGGTGAGTAACTAAACATCCAGAACTGTGTGTGATGACAGTTGGAGTAGATGTATTTCTGTTCATGAGTTAAGTGTTTTTAGGATTAAATTCAACATATTTGAATACAGTATGCAATTTTAGAAGTCATAAATGACCTCTTACCATCTAAAAATAATAAAAGCAGTCAAACATACAGTATATATATATGTATACATATAACTTTCCAGTGCCATAAAGTCAGAATTTAAGACCAAGTTTAATTTTATTATCTGTATTTTGAAATTCAAGGTTCATTTTCATATGTGTGGAGATAATTTCTCTATTTTCCTTATTCACTATAAAGTCTATACACTTTCACACTTGCTGGATTTTGATGACAGCAGATGTTTGAGCAGCTTTCATTTTTTTCAGAGCTCTTTTATCTGTCCATATATGCACCATATTTCAACAGCTAATTTAGAACTTCTAGGCGGCATACTAGTTATGCCCATACAGTATCATATACAGAGTCTTAATTATGCAGTGTAGGTCCACAGATACAACAGTTCTCATGAATTTCTAACAAAAAGTAATTACAGCACATGTGCAGATTATACTTTTCTATATGAAATAAACCTAGGCTTTTAATTCATTTTGTCAAACAACTAGCTCACATTCTGGACTAATGATCTGTAACATTTCATTTGTAATGCAAAATAACTTCAAGATCTTTTAAAATCTTTGTGGAAGAGTTACTGGCATGTATTTCTATCATAGTATCTACATTTTATAATGGGAATAGTGACAGTCCTTTTCAATGACAGAGCAGCAGCTGAGTGAGTAGTGCAGCTGAATAAACAAGGGCAACCAAAGAAAAATGTTCTGTCATGGAATATGTATCATTGTTCAGACTCAGCACAATGTTGCCACACTTAAAGCAATCTGCAATGAAGAATAACAAGATTTTGTTAAAATAAATGAAAATAGCAATGTGTTACTATCCTCAGCTGAGGCTGTGGTAAATGTAAGTCATAGAAGTTATAAAATATAAAGAAATATGCGCATAAAGCTTTTGTTTCCATAAAACCTTGCTGATTCAGTTCAGTAAAGATGATCTTCCCTTGGGCAGCCATACCTCTGTGATTTTTCTCATACTGACCACAGATCTGAATCATACTTCAGACACAAACTGATCCATCCTTTCACAGGCATACCTTTACTTAATCACTACAGTTCTGTGAAAGATACTGAAGGTAATGTCACCGGTGACATACTTTAATAAACCTGCCCGTAGTCTTTGAGGTAGAGAAATATGAAATATATATATAAATTACTATTAGTAATTATTATTAATAGCATTATTAACAACCAATAACTATCAGTACAGAGAACTTGAGTCCTTTGTCAAATTTTCTGATTATTACTCTTTTTAACTTTGTTTTCCATTTTTTAGTAGCTTGTCTTTATAGTTAGCAGAATAATATATAACACACATTTAAGGATTAATGAATTTGGCAAATTTTAGTCATCTTTGGAATGAAATGAAATGTGCTCTACCTCCCATACTGTATACTGAATAGATCTCTGTTGGCTGTGGAGGGAATTTACTTTGGAGACAGGACTATTTAGTCTGATCAGCTGCATTTTTATATTCAGTTTGATTGTAGACTTAGTGATGTGCACTTCTTCATGTAGAGATTCCATAGTACAGTAATTAATCCTTGGAAGTCATACTTTTACGACTTGACAGTGAAGTTCAGCTTTCTCTGACTGAATTCACTCATCACACACTTTAGCTTCTAAAACAAATGAAGCTAAGGTCTCACAGGCAATGACTTGTAAACCCTCTGAAGGTGTGCGGCACAGCAGCAACCAATATGCCAAGAGGTAGGTCACAAGGTGGAGGTTAAGGGGCTGTGGTCTGAACACTGGCAATTCTTACTATTCTTACCATTCTGCTAATATGTGCTTTGTGCTGGAAATGAAACATCATTAGTCAGACATTAGTCTGATGTGAGTTGTTACTTATGCACCTAGAAGAATCTAAGCTTTGCCAAATTTTAGAGATTTTAGAGATTAAGAAGGCAGAAAAAGTCACAAATATTTGCAAATCTTTCCGGACATACAGCTGAGTTCCCCAAGACAGCGTACCTAAAACTAAGATTCTCAATATTAAAAAAAAAAAAAAAAAAAAAAAAAAAAATTTTCAATTCCACAGGTAAATTAATGGAAATTTGCAATCAAAACAAATGGAAGTGTGCAATAAAATGCTGTT
>JANHGO010001730.1:0-32886 GCA_024606505.1 Aquila spilogaster
GACAGGTGTGCGTGGTTCGTGAGAGGACTCGCCCGCGCACCCGGCCGTCAATAAAGAAGTGTCTGCTTATCTACACTGAATTGGTGTTGATAAGTTCTTCATTCCGAGCTTTTCGGTAACATAGCCACATGAGCATATGGCTATAATTGAGCGAGCTCAGAAGCTGTAGGCAGTGTAGCTGTGTTTTCTCCTTCTGAGCAGGCTGAATTAGTCTGCAGGGACCTATCTGGCTGCCTTTGGTTGAGGGAATGATGCAGTCTGATGCTGCATCATAGTATTTATTTCACTGGTGCGTCTCTGACCTATATCAGTGAGTGAGCATGAAATCATTAACTTTTCTAGGCAGAACTGTTGTGTTGATCCATTCCCAAAGCTTTCCTCTTTTCCTGGGTCTGGGGCCATATGTATCACCTCTAATACATGGTTGTGTTCATTCTCCCGGATGCTACAAAGCAGTGAGGGTTTATTGGCATTGGTGTTCTAGATACTGTGACATTATTTAAACTTGTCATGCTTTGTGGCTAATGTTAGTGCTATTTCTAAACAGCTATATAACTTTCAATCTGAATGAACTTTTTTTTATAAAAAAAAAAAAATCAGAGGTGTATTTTAGTTTCCCCTGCATGTTTGGGAGAGAAAAAATAATTGCTGTGTCCCTGATCATTACAGAGCTGCCTGAACGTATTTCCACTACTGCTTTCTACTGTTACCCACTGAAGTTCATTCTTCCATACGTGTTCTGGGTAGAGCACTGGTTTTTAGGGGGAATAGGATTCTTCTCCTACATGTTTTATTTTCATGATACCATGTGGCGTAGTGATATTGCTAAAACCTTGTTTTATTCTTTTACAATGCTCTTGACTCAAGGTAACATTGAGATTTACTTCTGGGACTTGATTAATTTCCTAAAGTTTAATGGCTATGTTAATTAACCAACAATTTAGGCTTCTTCACCAAATTCAGTAAAACCAGCCTTTTTGCTGTTGGAAGATCTAAAATGAGTGACCTAATTGCTGTTTCCCTGAACTAATTTAGAAAGGGAACTTGAAGTGCTGTAGGGCAAACTTTGGGGGTTTTGCAGTGTTTTATGTATTACACTAACTTCTTCAGTTGTTTTAGCAATGCAGAGGCAAAACAATGGCTAGCCTTGGATTAATGTTCAAGTTTTAAACAAGGTAAATAGAATCTTTAAAAAGGTAAGTATGGTTGATACTTAGCACAAGCTTAACTCGTGATATGCTTCAGGGATTCCTTTGAATTCCTGTTCCTGAAAATGAAAGAATCACTCTGTGTGGCAGATGCAGGGGGAATTTCCTGTGTGGGAAGAGAAAAAACAGCCCACCTTAATTCCTGCTGAAAAGAAATCTGCAGGGAGTCAGAGGAGCTTCTGTGCAATTGCCAGCTGTGGAATTTGAATTTGGGGCACTTATTCATAGAAATCATTGGGGTTTTGTGGAGGTTTTTTGTGTTCTTTTTTTCCTCCTGTTAATTAGTGTCATAAATATGATCCTCAGTGGCTCTAAACTGGTGTAATTCCACCCTGAATTAAGTGCCACAATGGCTTCCCACCTGCATGTGGTGTCCAAGGAGTGCCACAATGGACCAGGACAGAAAATGAGTAGTTGGAGGTTTAGGGTCAGTCAGTAAAATAACAAGTCTGGGGTGGCTTGTTATTCTTTTTCTAAAGATAAGAGTTAGATTTTTTTATTTATTTTTTTTATTTTGGGCGGGAGAGGGAAGAGGAAGTATCAAAAAAATCAGGTGAGGGAGGTCTATGAAATAGTATTGTTAACATTTTTGCTTTTTACTGTAGGAATTATTGGAAGTTAATCACCTGCTCTGTGTGGTAGTTATTGACACAGGCTGGCATTTAATGACAGTTAAACTAAACTGTTTTCCCACATCCAAGGATTCCCTTAAGAAGAAAAAAGATGGGGGGGCTAGGGGGTGAATCAGCTGTAGGCCTCTTACATGCTTTTCTCCTTCCCTTCCTCCTTCTTTCCAGTTCTCTCTTTCCCCTTTGCCTCCAGCCATACATACTGCAGCTACTTATCTTGTGTCTGCTCCACAGGTATTATATTCAGACAAGCTCTGTCAAGCTACTTTCACTAAAAGCCCTTTGCAAATAAGTAACATATGGGCAGCATTTTGGGTATGGTTCACATTCAGAGTTTAGATACAAGTGTGATTACCGTGGCTCAGATGCTCATGCGTGGTTTTGTGCATAGCTGCCTAATGTCATTAATGCAGTGCTCCCAGAATCTGCAGTTCAAGTAGTGGTGTTTATGAATTCATCAGTCTGTGTAATGCACATGTGGACATGACAAACCTATTCTTTTCACCCCTGATAAAATGCTAAGTGTTGTCAATCTTCATTCATAAGCAGCATTACATCCACTTAGTTACTGGTGTATGGATTGGTGCTGTGAAGGTGGCTAGTTGTCTAATGAGACAGTCCAGCCATTGATGACATGCAGTGAATTCGTCCTGTTACTTCCTTGTTTCTTTGGTCCCTTTCTGTTTTTATTTCTCTGCTACAAATCATTTTTCCAAATTATGCTTTTGAAGTGCACTTCAGGCAGCTTTCTGTTTCCCATAGTTTTCCATTTAGTAATTTACCAAGTCTGAAACTTCATGCTGAAATTTGTCCTTTCAGCCTGAAGCCCCTAATATTCCATAACTGTTTGGTTGAACTCAGTAATTACCGAAAATAACCTCTGTGACTTTACAATATCTTCCTCCCCCAGTGATTTCCCAATGTATTTGTCATATATGCAGTTTTACTATGAAGTTGCTATATAAAGAAACCTAAATGGACATCGGTCCAATTTATAGTTACTATTGCCTGGTGCTAGCAAAAAGAGGAATAGCCTTGTGTAGGGCAGATGGGAGTTGTTTCAAATTTGCTAAACTGGTGGAGATATAAAGTGGAATTCTGGTTACCCAAAGTCAACAGTAAATCTCTTATTAATATTAAAGCAGTGTTTGACCCAATTTTATTAAATATTTTTTTCAAATCCATGGAAGCAGATGAGATTTTAGGATCAACCTGTACTGGTAATAATTTGATTTCATGGGAAATAAAAATCCTGAGACTTAGCAAATGTTTGGATTTTTATTTTTTTCTAGTGAAATAATGAATGTTTAGTCAAATGTGAATTGTTTGTAATTCCCTGCTTAAAAGTTTCAGACATCTAACCACAAGATAGAAGGGAATGAATTATGTGTTAATCAGGCAGAACAATGAATAACAAAATAGGAGACTTGATGCAAACATTTTACTAATCTCAGCTATGTGATAAGTGCTTGTGAATATTGCTTACGTTTGTAGCTAATTAGCTCACTCCCTGAATTACTATGAATGGTATTATTGTAGCCACTGTGAGACCAGGACTGGAGTTTCAAGGTGGTACCAGGGAACACAAAAGAAGGTTTCTTGGAGGAAGCTGCCAAATTAAACAAGAACAAAAACCCTAAGGCTTTTCTCTAAGCCTGACCGAACAGGCAGGGCTGACAAACAGATGATGAGACAGTGGACAGTGCTGGACAGTGTCCAGCATTTACGTCACCAGAGTTAAGTGCTGGACAGTGGCTTTTGCATTCCTCCATCAACTGCATTAATTTTGGAAGGTATTTTCATAGAGTGCTAAGGTAGTATTTGAAGGGAAACTCAATGCAGTATTTATCTAAGACTATGAACCCTTCCCTCTCCCTGGGGGGTGGTGGTGGGGGGAATCATTGTTAATATAAGAAGGGGGAACAATCCTGGAAGTCTTTGTGGATCAATATTAAGTTGAGGTAAAGGAAATAAGAGGTTTGTTGATGTTCCCAGGGGTACATGTATAAACTGATGTGCAAAGAAAGAATTTACTCTGCAAGGAACATTTTAAGTGCTATCACGCGTTCTCTCACTCACTTGCAGTTAAGTTACAGATCAGGTAAAGCATCTTCTAATCAGTGTCTTTTGCTTTATGGTTTTCCAAAGAACTCTGTGATAAGGTTGGCATCGGGGCAGGATTATACTTTTCCCCCATAGAGTTTTGGATGCTGTGGTGTTTTTGTTGCTGAAGGGCAATTCCTTGAAGTGTGTTACTTGGTGTGCTGTGCAGGCATTGATATGCCACCACCAGTGACAGAGACATTAGGAGGGACGTTTTAAATCATCCCTGAGGGTTTTCAGCATATGCCCTTTCTACCTTCTATTTATCTGACCACATTTAATGCTAGGTAAAATGTCAGTGCTGTACCTAGACTAGTCCATCCCTTGTTGTGATGGCTGGTGGACTGCCTTGTAACAAGTGCCTGATGTCAAAGATCAAGCAAAGACAGCAGCGACCCTGCAAGTCAGTCTGCGTATCATCTGGGATGAAGCTTGTGTACCTCTATTGATCCTGATGCATGGCAGGGAACAGTGGGTGGGGATACTCAGTATATACAGGGAAATCTTGATCTGAAGTGACTTCAGTTCCATAGCCTTCTGTAAAAAAGAATAGGAAGAATAAGTTTAAACCCCTGAAAACAGGAGTGATGATGACTAAGAAAATGTCTCTGGATGAATAAAGTGTTATTGTAAAATATAACGTAACAGCCGAAGTCTACAGTTAAAATGACTTAAAATTGCACAGCTGTAGTAAAGTTCCAAGTGTCAAATTAACATTTCTGTTTTATTTCCAGTTTCAATTCCTGTACTTTACATTATAACTGCATGAAAGTGCTATCAAGAAGAGCAGAGCCCAGATGTTGCTGCTGATTGTTATTGTTTATTGTGTGCAGAAGGAAAATAATATCTGATTTCTGTTAGAAAACACTGTGGACATAAATGCAAGCATCAGAATTGGATTTAAATGATGTTGCTACAAATATGATGCATTTTTCCCTTTCCCTAAGCCCTCTATTCCCTAACCCCCCCTATAATGCTTCTAGTACAATATTCTACAGTCTCTATACAATACAACTTTCCTCAAGTCTGAGAGATATTTATAGTTACATACTTTTATCACTCAGAGCAACTTAAAACGATCTACCAGCAAGAAAACGAAGATTGCTTAGCTTCAAAGAAAAGCAAATAGAGTCTGAGCACAATTTCAGGTAGATTCTCGGATACTGCAGGTTCCTGGAGATGCCTCTGTGTATTGGGCCCTATTGGCTCTTAGAATCACAGAATACTTTAAATTTGAAAGATCTTTGGAGGCCTCTAGTTCAGCCCTTTGCTTAAATCAGGGCCAGCTTTAAGTTCAGTCAGATTGCTTGGGGCCTTGTCCAGCAGAACTTAAGGAGATCGCATGGCTCATCCGGGCCCCTGTCGGTGATTCACCAGCCTCATGGTGAAAAAGCTTTCTGTCTCTAATCAGAATTTCTTGTGCCCCAATCTTGCTTTTAACTTGCTAATAAATAGCATCTTGCCTATACAGGCAAGAAAAAAAAATTATTCTTTCCCCTCTTTGGTGACTCACTGACGTAGTTAGGCACAAGATATTGTACACTCATCTCTAGTTATACATTAGCAGACATGTATGATGCAAATGCCTCTGAGAGAAATGTTGGTAATTACTGGCTCTTGATGGAGACTAGACATGACAGTAATCAATTTGGAGTGACTGATTTCCATTCTGTTTGTCCAAGGCATATCCTAACAGTCACTTTGGCTGAATCTGTTAATACGCTCTTAATCGTAATGCGTTTTCAAATAGTTTGAAGAGTGACCCTACTGTAAGAATTATTATTTGCTGTTAATATAAAACATCTCTAAAGACAATTTGCTGTTACTGTGTGGTTATCACAGGTAACCTCCTGTTTTCTGACAGGGAGAACCTTTAGCACAATTGAACTTTCCCATGTATATAAATATCTGCTTTATGTTGCTGACCCTGGGACTGTTAATTATAGTGATTAATTCTGCTTGGCTAAGGGTGTGCACCTGTAGGCTCTGAAGCTCATTGTACACCCAGTTCTCTTATATCCCCTTAGAAAAAAAAATCCTCCTGAAAAGCCTTAAATCATTTTTCCTCATTTTTGCTGATTGAAATTGGCATTCCAAACATGCAACTTTCCATGCAGTGTTTAAAGGCTGTTGATGTGCATGTGAACACATGGCCTTCATCTTGACACGCATGGCTTGCTCTTTGTAGCCATGAGATAAGATTCACTTTGGGTTTGTGAGTCATTGACTGGCTATAACTAATGTACACATGCATGTTCATAACATAATGCAGAGACTGTCAGAGGGACAAGATGACACTCTCGTTACTCTGGAGGCAATTTCTCATTACATTGTTGGTGGAAACATGGTCTCTGAGAGTTACTTCTACTGTTGGAAAAGTGACAAAATGGCTAGTAACAAATCAGTATGCTTTGTCTCTAATTGCCACTTGATAGCATCTCACTAAACTCTGCTTGGCAGAGTGTCCAGAAGACCTAGGGATAATGTGGTGTTAAAAAAATTTAAAAAAATAATTCAGTATGTCCCAAACCTGTGCACCCATTGCACTGGGCAATGCATATTGCCCTGACAGGGAAACCAGGATATTTTACTCTGTTAAACACAACCAGGTGTTTCAATTAAGTTTAATACTAAATTATACTTTCTGCTTAGCTCACGTGTTCATGTGAAGTGTTGGTCAGTTCCTTCTTTTATCTTGTTATTTTGGTTACCTGAGGACAGTATATCGTTTTACACGGTGCAGGCTTCCTTTGGACAGTGTGGGTCCATGAGCTGTAGTGGGAAATACAGGACTGTGAAGGCACTTCAAGATTTATTGGAGCTTGCAGCTTGTCCCAATGGACTTGGCTTAAAAATATATTTAAAAAAAAAGCGGGGGGGGGCTGTCCGTTTCATGAACCACATGAGACTTGTATTTGTTCCTGTTTTGCTTTGGGTCAAAAATTACATTTGCTTTGGTTTTTTTTCCCCTAGAAAAAAACACAAGAAAGAGCCTGCCTTAAGCAATAGTGGTGTGGTGAGAGAGAGGAAAGATTTAGCTTCAAGTCTCTAGTGTAATTACTTAAATCTGCGTCTTGAGGTGATCTTGACTTTAATGATTAATAGTCACGTGGCTACTTTGGGGTGTAAATCTTTTTGGTTTTGTCTTGAAATTCCATTTGATACCTAAAAGCTTAATTTAAAAAAGTAGCAGTATGCTGTTAGGAAAAGCTCTGGATTTAAGTAACTGCTGCTTTTTTTTCCCCTTCTCTTTCTTCTTTTGATAAAAATAGCAGAGGAATTGTTGGGGGGGGGGAACCCTAATGAGTATAATATCTCACTGGGGAAAATAAGGGCTGTAAGTCTGCACACTAACTTCCAGGAGAAAGTATATCCAAGAAAGGCAAAATAGCATTTAAATGACTTTGAAAATCAATTCTCTTTATGGCAAAATTGTTAAGTGCATTTTGTTCTACAGAATCTATGAATATTTCAATTTTTCATCTTGATTTGGGATCAAGATGAAATAGATACTGAATTATCAAAATTTGCCACTGGGCAGCAGATCTGAATTTCAATCAATTCTGCTAAGTACCCAGCAATGAAAGGTTTCTTACAGGCTTTATTCAATATTTCTTACTGTGCATGTGCAAAGAAACATGATCTTGAGGTTTAGAGATTGTCAAGTAATTAGTTCGGGTTTTTTCCCAGTGAAAACTTCAGAGGAAAATATACTGAGAAGCCCAAAATGTTATGGAAAATAGATTTTTATTGGGGAAAAAAAACCTAATAGAAATCTAAACACAGAAAAACTTTTATTAGGTTTTCCATGAGGATCCTGAATATTCTTGATAAAAATTAATCTTTGTTTTTCATAAAGAATTCAATTTAAAGCTAGAGAAAATCTCATTGAAAATCAGCTTTGAAAATTCTTCTGAGTGATGCAGGGCATGGTGTACTTAGTGGCGCTCCTCCTGAGTTACAGCAGTGAAAGTGTAAAAGTTGTGATGATTTCCTTGAATAACCTCCTTTATAATAATAAAAATAATAATAGGCAGATTACCTGTGTTTGTTTTCTATTCTCTTGCAATGGATTTGCTTTGTGATTGAGACCTTTAGCTGCTCCATGTTTCAGATTATCTGGCTGTGAAAACGGACTATTATTTACCTGCGTTATGGCTGTGTTACAGAACAACTGCATGGAAACTGAAATCTAAAGCTGCTACTGCAAATCTTCACCAGCTGAGAAATATTTTGGCAATATATTTTCTCTTTAAGAGAAATCTTTTGTTCCTCCCCAGGCTCTATTTCTGCTCAAACCATAGAATGAAGCTGTTTTGTCAGATCTCTTCTATTCCAGTGAAGCTGTGAATAGGTAACCCCATTTGGATATGAGACATATGAAATCCTAGAGTCAGAACTTCCTACATTTTCATGTGAGGATCAGCTTTGATTTGAAATATATATTCTTTGTGCAACCCATACCTGCTTTTCTTCTTAGTTCATTTCACTTCTGTATGCCATGTATTGTAGACATGAACATAACTGCACATTCCCATCGCATCAAATGATTTTTCCAGTGGTCCTCCCCCACCCCGCCTTCCCCAGCCCCAGATAAGTTTCCATTAGCAGATCTGTGATGGTGTGTACATTCCTGACACTTCCTCTTGCCCATACCACCTTGTAAGGGAGACTGGACAGGCTGTTGATGTTTTGGTGATGCAGGTAAGATTAACATAACCGAACTTAAACAAACCCATGAGAGTCAGGAGAAGCGTTGAGCTGGCAGAGCTCAATGCTCAAGTCTCTGAAGTATCACAGCTACGTTATCTGTGCTCAGTGGCCAAGTTTTATAGGAGTAAATCTTGACTTTGTGTTTTCAGAAATCAGTGGTTTATTTCTGTGTTTGTGGAGAATTGTGACATTTGGGGTAGAAAAGAAATTGAGAAAAGAGATGGAGTTTGGATGTCTCTATCAAGCCCTACAACACACCATGGTTTTCTTCCCTTGTGAGCTGCCACGATGCAGTTCTGGAGAAAAGTCCAGAGAGAGAGTTCCAGATGTGTGGTGAAGTGGGCCAAGGAACAGCTTCCACAAAGAAGTGCAGCAAGTCCTACAGAAACAAATCCTCTCTTTTTCCCAACAAAAGGTATAATCTTAAATGCTTTTCCCAGAGAAATGTTAAATTGAAATCCTAATTTTTCCATTTCTGGAACTTTCTCCATCTTGTCTGTGGAACAGTGGGAGTAGTGATGAACTGCCTTCTTCCCACAGTGATACATGAGAGCTCTGACATGTTACTCTTGGGGAGATGAGAGAGGAGGATTAAAGGCAGCACCACCTACCCAAGTTCTCCTGAACTAAGGAGTCACTGTGTAAATAAGTGTCTGGTTTCGAACTCTGATTTTTATCAGCCTAATAAAAAAATTTCCTTCTCTCATTCATTCTTTGTTCTTATATGTTAAATGTGTTTGTAGTTTATGTAGGTGTTCCTATTTAGACATGGCTTGGTCAAGTAGGAGCTGTTATTTTGTTGTAGTGGTAAAATATGAGTGAGAAATTGTTGCCGTCTCTTCTGGTCCCTGTGCCTTGCTGTGTTAACTATACAATGCAATGCTTTGATGCCTCCACAATGCCTTCAAACCAACACCTAGTTGGCTGCTTTTATTTCTAATTATCTGTTGTGTCACAGCATCTCTGATTTTTTTTTCTCTTTTTCTTTTCTTTCTTGAACTATATTAGAATCTTTAAGTGTTTATGTTGCTGCTTTTTTTTTTTTAATGTGCAGCTTAGATGGTGCATTATGCAACTGGTGAAAAGCAATAGTAATTTCAAATGTATTGGTTTTTTTGTTTGTTTGTTTTGGGTTTTTTTGTATGTTGCAATATTGTATGGGGCTAACAGGGCTTTCCTACTATACTTATTCAGTGAAGTGCGGTGGGGAATGGGGAGCTTCCATTGAAGCTCAGCAGAGTTGGGACAAGTCTCCAATTTCCAGAAGAAATTATGACCTAGAAGAAATCATTCCATACTCCCAAAGTAACCATCTAAAGTCACATTGTAGATGTCTTTTTTAACATATTCTGTTAAGTCCCCAAAAATCTATGTGCAACCATGAAAAGGCAGTGGATAAAAAAAAAAGTAGAGGAGAAAAACAGGAAAAAAAAAAATCAACCCACCAGAAAAAGTATAAAAACTAAATGTGTGCATTGGAAGTGATTGTGAAAACATTGCTCTTTGCCCTCAGTCCTATATATAATTACTGTCTAGCACTTAAGTCCAACTGTGTGAGTGCATTAGAAATACCCAAAATAAGCAGAGGTGAAAAGAGATGACACAATTGCTACTTTGATAAAGTAGATTTACTTGTACTCACTGGAAATTCACTATTTAAAATGTCTTAACATCTCAGCCAGATTTATAGTGTGGCTTCCTATACCTGCCTCCTGGTGTTCTGCCAAGAGATCATCTTGAGTCCTGACACATCAAATCCTGTTATTACTGCTCTTATTAGAAAAGAAAAACATCTTAAACTTGGTTGCTAAAAAGGGTATTTTCCAAGACACTGATGCTAGTATAGAGTATATTTGTTTTAATAAAATGTATTTAGAAAAATGCATGAACTGCTTCACATATTGAATGGGAGATAAAGCAATGTATGTAGCTCTTCCTCTCTCCAGATAGGTAGGTATAAAACAAGAAGTATGTAAATGTAGATGACTTTGTATACATGCACACCTTCCTTTTTTTCAGAAGGTAAAATGTTGTGTGTGCTCTTCTAAATACATTTCCATATGCACATCTTTATATGTGTCCATGTTAATAGGTACTTGGCTCATTTAAATCAGAAGATGATGCATGCTAAAAATGAGGTGAATAAGTGTTTTTGCCTTGTTTGGGGTATCCAAAGTCATTGTGGTCAGGGAATTAATCCCAGTGATGGGCTGCCTCCTCCATCAGAGGAGAATTTTTCAACTGAGACATCCTTTTTGGCACACTTAGTAAGCCCTTTTCTTGCATGTTTCTGACTTGCCAGGAAGACGCCAAGTGCTTGTCAGCTCTTTGATTATATTTTGCTTCAGAAATCTGTTGTGGTGGTTACCAAGGACACCTACTGAAAACTCAGCACTCTGATTTTGGAGTTGCAGGGTGGGCATATGCCCTTCTCATGCTGCAGACCTTCCTGTCTCTGCTCTACTCCAGGAAGGAGAAAATGCTTGTAACTGCCTGGTGTCGTCTTTTATTTTGGTTGTTGGTAACATTTACTAGGAACTCAGAAGGGATTCCCTACCCTGTGTCTGTGTTACCCATACCAAAGCCTACACAGTTTCATACTCAGAGCAGCCTTGTATTAGCACAAATGGTGGGGATGTCTTGGTGGTTGTGAGAGACAGCCATTGTGGAGATATCCTAACCAGTAAATCTAAGCACACCTTTGCTGGGACTTGGGGAAAGCAGCAAAGGAAAGAATTTCTGAAAGGAAAGAAAAACTACTACAGGGCAGAGCAAACACTTCAGGAAAAAAAAAAAAAACAAACCACCAAAAACAGTATAGTGTGGTGGATGTCTTCTGAACACTTCTTTCATTATTATCGTACAGTGCTGCTGACAGCATAACTGTCTCTTTGCACGTTTTCAGTATATTACCATAGATTTTGAGCCAAAGAGCATCATTTGTAAATATACTGGAGATGCAACTTTCCAGGTTAGAATTTTTCCTAGGTAGCAATTTGAGACCTTAGCACAGTGTGAGATGCTAATTTTGTAGTGGTCTTATATCCAGGCAAAATCTGTCTAAAATCAGGGGGAATGCACCACCCAGACAGGGCTGACTTTCAACTCTTAGTATTCTGCAAGAACAGCCTCAAACATTATCAGGAGTTGCAGCTTTTGGGGTAGCATTTGTTGGAGTAAGCATTGTACTTGCTAAGGAACTTGCGGTTTTAGCAGGTAGGAACATTTTTATAGCAGAGGGGATGTGTATGGCAATAAAACTAAACTGTTACTGTCATCAGCCCTGCTGTTAGGGTTCCTATTGGCAGATACAGAATGGAAAAGAAAAATAAATGAGGGATGATTTGCAGCTTTTTTCCTTTCAGATGGAAAACCAGATAATGAAGTATACACAATAAGACTGAGTTCTCTTTGTTTTTACTTGAACATTCAATATCACTTGGTAGAAATTCCTCATTGTTGTTGTTTTACATTTATTTAGTATGGTCACATTGTATACAATAATCACTTTCATAGATCCACATAGTCCTTTCTCAGCCAGTGAGGAATTAAAAGCAAAAGTTGTTACTGGAGGTGAAATTAGAGAAGTTGTGCTTTTGTTATCCTTTCATGTTTTGCCTTTTTTAATCCTTTATTATTTTTCTATCTTTAATCCCCTTCTCCTTAATTTACTCTTTGAGGCAGTGGGAATGCCTTATGAAAGGATGATCAAAGCATGAAGGGAATAATTGTCTCTTTTGGTTTCAAAGTCTTACCTCAGTATTGCAAATGGGCTACGAACCATTTTTGGCTAAGACCAAAGTGCCTTTGTATAATGTCTTGGTTTGGCAGTGGTGTGTGAGATTGTGCAAGTCAGACCACCTGCACTCCCGTAAGCCCTATTGTGCTCTGTTATGCTTCCCTGGCATCCACTCCACAGGCATTAAATTGAGTTTAAATAGATATAACTTACTGGAAGAATACTGGACTCTAAATTTACACCTTCCCCTTGCTACCTTCCTGAGAATTTCTATCAAAGGCTATGAGTACAGTAAGAAGTCTACACAAATCCTGCAGCCTCTGTTACTCTTGAGCTAACTTATCCTCTTTCTTACACCACGACATTTAGCTCAGTAATGAAAAGACCAAAAGAAAATTTAAAAAACATGACAAACACTGTTTTATCAAAAAAATCATCTGCTAAATCTAACATTCACTGTATCCAGCTGTCCCAGGACAAGGGGAATGCAGAGGTTGTTTGCTATGACTATGGAGCAAGGAAAGAATAAGCATAAGTTGTGTTTATATGTACTAAGGGAACAGTGAATTACTCATAAATTCTGTGTGTTGGTGGCAGGGGGAGGGGTACCATAACCTGTCTGTTTCCAGAATTTGACTGGCATCCAAAGCTTGAGAAAGTGTCATCCACAGCAGCTGACAGTGAAGTGGCTGAAAGCAGCCCAGGAGAAGATGGTGATTCCAGAGGTTTTCTTTCACAGCATCGATCAAAGGCTTTTAAGAGATAAGGATCATAGAGATGTGAAGTGAGATATGGAAGAGTACTAGTTATAAAAACCTACCAAATGATACTTAATCAGCTATATTTGGATTAGCCTCCATTTGGATTAGTCTGAAACCATCAAGGATTACTTTCCTAAGGCAGAAACTCAGAAAACTCTTGCAATTATATTGAAAGATTTGGGGGTTTACCCCCATATTTAAATGCTATTTTTGTTGTAATCTCAGAGACTGGGAGAAATCGTCCACTTGACTCTGCTGGTGACAAGCTGTTGATGGGGTTAGCTCCTTTAATTTGCAATGCCATGTTGGCATGAAGAAGGGATTAAGGCTGACTTAGTAATTTATTTTATGAATGTAAAATCCATGTCACTACAGTGCTAGGTAACGGCAACCATCGATAAGCACTCGCAGTAGTACTGCTGTTTGGGTGTGATATGTAATCAATTTGCTTGTGATACAAACTGAATAAACCTGTTAAATGCACCTTCTGCTATCCCCAAGGTAATTTTGTGCTCTGCATTTCCTGTGGATGCCAAGGAAGTGGACCCTCAGATATTCCCAGGTGTGCATGTTGTCTAGTTTTAATACAAGCATGCAGTAGATGAATGCTTACTGTTCAGGACAGTATTTTCCAAGGGCACAGCTTGTTCTCTTGTCCTGTAGAAATCTTTGCTGAGAGCCAGAGTCAGGCCTCAGCACTTTGTCCTGGTGTTGGAAGTTATGCTGCTCTGTTATATTCATGCCTCAAGTCAATGCTTTATGGCGCTGTTTAATGTTCAAATAACCATGACTAGTTTGCAGTCTCACTTCATATCATCATGCATCCAAGACAAGAATAAGTGCTTAACTCACAGCAGGATCTTGCCTCCTCCTTGGAGTCCTAGAGGATTTGCTTTTTACTGGGTTATCAAACATCCTCTTTTGTCTCTCAACTGTTACCCCAGTGATTGCTGCTATGTTCGGGGAAGGAAACCTCCATCCCATGAGAGGGAATGGTTCAATTTCTGGGATCATGTCACTGGTACAAAATCCCTAACATCCAAACTGATGTCTCGCTCCTGCAAGCAGCAGCTGCACACAGCACTGATCTCAGAACTGGATCTGGGAATATGATTAATTCTTCTTCCTTCTACTTCTAGAAAAAACTGTTAGCTTTTGCATGCTTACATTTAAAATTGTTGCTGTTCTCAGACTTAAGCTTGAATCTTGTAAGTAGAAGCGAATCACTATTGCTATGCTTATCAGCAGATCTCTGACAACTTTAAGAAAGATGATTGTAATATTATTCCCACTTAGCAGTTGTGAAAATAGAGGCAAAGCAAGATGATGAGGTTTGCTTCATCTTACAAACCTAGCCAATGGAAAAATGTTTCAGTGAGCTTTGTAAAACACTGAACAGGGGCCCAGAGCAGCTGTGAAATCTTCATCCTTGGATGTATTCAAAACACAGCTGGACCAGCCCTCAGCAACCTGTTCTAACTTTGAAGGTAGCCCTGCTTTTGGCCCATTGTTAGACCAGATAAACTGCAAGCAGTATCATGCTATGCTTTTAATTTCAGAGACAGGAATGACACTCAGGTTTCCAGAATCCCAGTGCTTTGGTCTCTACTATGTCATGCAAGGTAAATGTATATTTTCCGTTAGAGAGGGAAAAATTAATCTTTTTTGGCACATTTTATTTTGCCTGGAACAATGTGGGAGAGGACTTGAGAAAAAAGTGACAGTTGCAGCCAGCTCTGTGTCAATCCCTTTCTTGATAGTCATTGTAAAGCCAGTGTAATAGGTGAAGTCGGTATGAAAGCAGTGTGACTGCTGAGCAGAGCAAAAGAGTATTTATTGAAGAGTCTACACACAGACAGAGCAAACACAAACTGCATCCTGCCTCTGTGAAATCCAATTGCATCACGTTTTATAGACACACAGCTAACATAATTGAGTAATTCTGTTTATACAGAAATCATTCCTGCAGCTAGTTTGCTCAGTCAGGGATCTAATGTCACTGGTAACCATGGCACCATGCTCTTTGCATTTATCAGGCTCCTCACGCTTTATTTTGTGCTGGCTTATAAAAATAAAAACAAAATTAGATCCTTATCTTTGTCTTTCTGAAGGTTGTGGGGTACATGGAGCAATCTGGACTTTTGTTTTTGTATGAAGAAGTATTTGCGATAGAGACAGAGGCCGTTTTGTGATCAGTTCAAGTGCTGTCCAACACAGAAGTACCTGTTGTGCTTGCGTGCTCTTTTCTGGTATTTTGGGTTTCCTTGGGGCACTGAGCGGCTGCTGAAAGCTGGGGGAGCTCCCGCAGGCCCTGTGTGTGTGCTGTACCATCTGGCAGGAAGCATTGACTTTTCAGTGCCATCTCCAAGGACTTGTTTATTTTATCCAGCGATGGCTTTCTAGAAAAGACACATAAAATCTCCTCCTAGGAGAATGTCCTAATCACTAGGTTAGCGAGTCTTACACACACATGCTCTGCTCTTCATACATTTTGAGGATGCTTTGTTTTGGTTTTGTGTTTACAGGGTGGAGTCGATTTCTCAGCTCTGAGTCTCCTCTTCCCCCTTTCCTCGTGCAGGTGCCATTCAGGCATCTTCCTTAGAGGTGAAAAAGTAGAGTTGAAACCTCTTAAACTGGGTAGGGAGTTGCAAAATCTTTCACTTCTTTATGTTAGCTTCATGGTAGCTTTATCACAGAGCTGTCACATAAAAAGGGAGGTGCTAGTAACCATGTTTTGAAAGAAATGCTTGGTTTCAAAAAAGGAAAAAAAGGGAGGGGGGAGGCTTTGACAGACGCAGCTGTCGTAGTGTGGAAGAGAAAACAGCTCTGCCCAGTCCCAAGGAAGGTGCTAACTGCTAAATAGTGACAGTGTTTCAGTCACTTCCTTGTTTTTTCCTGTGCAGGTTAGTTCACAGGGCCCCTGCTCTGCTTGGCCTCAGGTGACAACCTGTGCATCACATGGATCATCTCCGAGCCATGCTGGCATAGTGCAAAATTCTCCTTTTGCTTTTTGGGGGGATGCTGGTGCCTAGGTGAGAGCTATGGGCTTTGCTATGCTGTCCACACACCTGAAAATAGAGCATGGAATGAAAACAAGGCCAACTTTACTATTAATGAAAGAAAGAAAGTTTGGGGGTGGGGGGAAGTGGCAGTAACCAATTAGAGGTGCAGATGCAAGTTTTTTTCTGTATTTCTCAGTGAAGAGTTTTAATGAAGATTAGTTGTAAATGTTGCTCTTCCTGTAGAGACATTCTCTTCCCTAGGTAGAATTAAACCAAAATTAGGTTGTTTGTCAGGAATAAACATTGCCCACATTTTTCATAGGAGACTGAAGAAGGCTTTGTTTAAGGCTGAAGCTTGATAGGGTTTTTTTTCACTGAAAACTTTAGCAGCTTTCAAGTGAGCAGAGGCTAGTGGGTTTAGCAAAACCAAAGAAAATGTCTAGCATGTAGAAGGAGCCCTTCAAGGAATTGTATTGAGACAAGAAGGTATTCAATCCTACTCTCTATTTTTATCCAAGTTTAGTTCATGCCTCGATTCATTGCCTGGATACATCTCTACTTGCATTTTTTGACCAAACATAGATTGCTAGAGCAAAATAAAGTATAAAGCTACAGTCTAATGCTTGCAAAATGCCCTAATTTTTGTTAAAGAGCAGCTATTTTCTTTAAGCCTGTGTGCCTGTCATTGGCTGACAGAAATCAGATCTTCCCTGAGAATTTCCTTAATTAAGTTGAACATTTCATTTAATGAGAGAAATAACCATATTGGTGGATGGTATTATACTGAAAAAAATTGAGATTTTACACATTTAATAATAAAAATAATATTTCCTTAGGCTTTGCCTTAAACTCAAATCAGATATGTATAGATTAGTTAGAAAGCTCTAGAAGACAGACATTTGTCTGTAACAGAACAAATTTTTGGAAGCCTTTAGCCATGTTATCCTGAATATTGAAGTACAGTGCATTTCTGATGGAATTACACACATTGCTCCTGTATAAATAGTGAGTGTCTTTATGGTGATTACTGCCTTTCAGTGAGTAAGAAGTGTATTAATACTGATTAAGTTGCATTACAGAAATAGAACATTTTCACAGGATTGGAAGCCGCTTTGCCAACAATGCTGTGCTGGGTACTGGGAATTGTTTCAAGCTACTTAGCATTAATGAATGAGAATTACTAAGTATAAACTTTTTTTTTTAAAAGAAGGTGGTTCTGCCAGTCTTGCTGATGTTGAGCTATAACAAGATATATATTAGAAATTTTGATGTTAATTATATAACATCACACCTGTCACTTGTTCTCTGTTCCCCCCCTCCTTTTTTTTTTTTTTTTTTTTTTTTTAACATTTTACCCACCTTTAAGCTAGTGAGTTGTGGAATTTCACAGTGATTGATGTCTGTTTTGGCTCGTAATTCAGCATGTCTACCTTGTGAGATCACTTGGTATGAGGCAAAGGAGAATTGTGCTTGTTCTTAGATGGTACGAAGAATGCAGAAAGGTTTATGTAACACTTTCCAGTGACAGTAATAAATAATTTCCGTATCTCTGTTTATGTATAACATTTTCTTGCTTTGCACTGTAAAACCTGGCTATCAAAAGCATTTACTCATGGACTTTACCTAAAGACTGATATAACAGAGGTAACTTCATTTTTTTTAAACATAACTTAAGTCGTACAATAAGGAGTTACCACTAAAATATTTATTCGAGTTATATTAGGAAAGTATTCTGCATTTTACTCACTGCACATGGTCATGAGAGACTAGCAATAACAGATTTTCTAGAAGAGCCCTGAAATAGAAGAATATAGATGTCCAAACTGTGTTTCTTCTCTTTTAAATACCCTGCATTTTAAGGACATCTATGTAGCACTGAGAAAACTAGAAAGAACAATATACTTCCAGGACTAACATGTAATACTAACGGTTTTATCAACTGAAAATAGTCCCAGAGAAGCCAGAGAACATGGAAATAATCAGAAGGGAAGTCTGAACATGTAGATTGAGTGAGTTAGATGTGCTGGCAAAGGCGACATCGTTGTACCAATAAGGCTTAAGTCATAGATGAAAATTTGCAGAGATTAGAAAGCCAGCATGAGTCAGTGCAGTGGGGCAGTTCTCCATTTGCATCAGCCTTGGGCATGCTGGCAGCTCTCTGGGAGCAAACATGCAGGGCTGGAGCCATTACCTCCAAAATAGCCTGCAAGCCTGAGAAAGGGCTGTGGGAAACTCACGCTGTTCCAAAACTGAGTCACAGATCAATAAAATAAGTTACACTTACAATATCAGTGGATGCTTCCTTAGCAGAGGTGGAAGACTTAAATCAGATTAAAACACTAATATTATTAATGTCTGGTTTGCCACTGGCAAACTATTCTAGTATCCCAAATAGCAGGTAGCTTCTGAACTTTGTTTTCCCCAAACTGTCAGAAGTGAAAGGAGTCACATTTACTATGGCACTTTGCAATTTACTGGAGGCTGACACCCAAACACATTATTCAAACTTGTTTCTTCAGTCTTGTTCCCACATTACAGAGCTTTCATCGAACAACGGCTGGTGTCCATCAATTTTGGTGCTTGCTGTAACCATCTTTGTATTTTTCTATCAGTTGGTTTTGAGTAAGAAAAATGAAACTTCACACAAAACCTCATAGTTATTCAGTTGATCTGAAGTCATTCAGTGGTTTGAAAACCAGCTTTAGGTTAAAACAAATATCTTTTCTGTTGACAGCCTGGATTGGCAGCAAGAGCATTAAACTGCTAGGAGAAAACTGGCACAATGTAAAATTTCCCAAACTCTTGTGGTTTCCAGGATGTTTTCAGACCAACTTCACAAAACAAAAATTTCCAGGTGATGTGGTTTGACGTGTTTGAGGGTGTATGGGCAGCCTGAACTTGATCTCTTGTGTTGCCTGTGAGGGTTACCATCAGTAATGTCCTTCTCATTCTCCCAGGTACTCCAACGTTTTCACTTTCCTTTCTGTACCAAGGTACCCTTCCCTGGGAGCACACAAACATGAACTAGCAAATTTCCATCTTGATTTCCGTGCAGTATTTCTGGTCTTTATTGCCCGAAAGAAACCATGTCACATTTTCCTTTAACTCTCTCACTGGAAGAAAAAAGTAGCACAAGGTAAAGAACAGAGATGAATTTCTTCCTCCTTTTGCTCTGTTCAGTCTTGTCTGTGATTACCATGTACCACCTCTTGCTATTCTGTAGCAACATATAGAATGAAATCTTCTTTTGATTAAACGCCAACAAATCCACAGGATGGCAGAGTGTAAAAATAGCAGCTGACAGTCTTTTTATATTCCAATACATATACACAAACAGAGGCATGAATCTTCATGAGATTGGTTGCAAGATTTTCACAAGATAAATCATTTCAGAACAGAACCAAACCCATGCTACTGAGGCTTACTTAATTATATTAAAATAATCATTTAATTATCAGCTAAAATTAATGAGTGGAACAACCTACTGCCACCTGCCGTGTGAAATTATTTTCAGGAAAGCTTAGCCATTTTTTAAAATGCTGATAAAGAGCTTGAGCATGGTGTTTTGCATGTGTTATGAGCCCCCAGTGTTGCATTGCTGACCTATAGCCTAACTCGAGGAAAGGACTGAATGATGCATAGTTTGCTGTTTGGTACTGAACATTGTTGGCTGCACAGAAGCCACCGCACTCTATGAGTGAAGATCCTCAGTTACTGCTGAGGTCTCATTTTCGCAATGGTGAGGCTCTGTATTCTGCTGGCTCTTTGCATCTGTTTTCTCATTACTCACTTTTCTTCAGTGTTGAGGTTAGTAAAAGCAGTAGCAGAAGGGATGTTAGGCCTTTGTTGTTTGCAGTCATAGCTAGAGAGGAGTGATTGCTTGGTGTGCCAGATTTGTGTTTGTTCCTCCTGCTAATTAATTAGTTAATCTGCACTGGTGAAAATCAAAATGCAGATGTTTTGGTAAAATTGGCATCAGATTTGAAAATCAAATTATTCCAATTTGGCTATAAAGGAACTTTCTAAACATCTTGATGCTTTCAATTTACTCTACTGATTCCCTAAACCTGCTGTCATGTTTAGGGAAAGTTATAGTTTGAATTTCTGTATGGATGTTGTGACGTGAAAAAGAAATCAGACAGGAGGTAAAGCAGCAGCAAGTAGGAAAGAAATTAAATGGAAAAATGTGCAAGAAGAAAATGAAAACGTTGCATAAAGAGCAAATGCCAGCATTTGGGATGGCATTTAATATACAGGGACCAGCCCTGCTGGGTCCTTTATTAATGGTTTGCTTGTGTCCCATGGAGCAGACCCAGCAGTGTCACCGCTAGAGGGTACCCTCGCATCTAACATATAGACTTGCTTTACATTACTGCCATCCCAGGCAGTTTGAAACAAGTGCTATCTGCTAGAGAGGCCAAGGAGAGGTATTTTCAAAAGACTGAAAACACTCAAGGTGTATTTTTTAAAGCGGATTAGTACTTAAAGTTGAAGCTATTTATTGAGGACAATTTCAGAACCTCTTGGTGCCTTAAATAAATGAAATCTCCCTCATCCTAATCCAGGTAGTTTTTTTTATTTTATCTTTTCCTCAAAATAGTGATCACTGTCTGAAATGTTGCTTGTTTTCTCATGGTTTACACAATTAAGATGTTTGGAAATCGTTCTGGATCTACTTACAGTTGCTTTAAGGATACTGAAGACAGTTCAGGGACGTTTTTAAAACATTCAGCACTGGCCTGATTCTGTAGCAGCTGAAGTAATCTTCTGGAGGAGCATAGCTAGGCACCAGTGATTGCAAAATCATCCTCTTTCTCTGCTGCCCTAGTGCTGAAGCAAGAGCGATTCCAAGTCAGTGCTAGCATTTATGCAAAATAAAAATAGCCTGTTAATGCATTGTTACAGGGTATATATTACTATAGCCTATAATTTGTAGGAAGGAAAATATAAATGTTTACGGAGTGCACCAGGCAGCAATAAATATGACTCAATCAGATCTTGCCTGCATGACAAAATATTAGTCAAAGAGAGGAATAAAAATTCCTGAGTTAGGAAAGATGGGGGTGTAGTGGAAACCAGGTGAGGAAGACACAAGTGCACAGCTGGGGAGGAAGGCCCTAGTGCCATGGTTAAAGGACTTGGTGGGAATTATCAGTGGGTCGCAGCAGCCAAAGGCCAGAACTATTAACAGATTGGAGAGAGAGTCTTAACAGAAAGGTTAGCTGAAATACGGTAGGAATTGCCAAAATAGGAAATTAAGTGTTCTGTGAAGGAGTTCAGGGGATAATTGGATGCTATTGAGTGAACAAAGGGACTGGCAAATTATGTCTGTGTAAATATACAGCTTGGTAAAATAACAGTTTATAAAAACTAACTTTCCAAAATGTTTATTCCTGAGAAATAAAAATTTGCAGGATAAATTTGTATGAGGTATCATATCAAGGATGATATTGCTTATGGTCACTATTCAGGTCCCCTTATGATATTGAATAAGAGAAATATCATTGCCTTGATGGAGTATATGGCAGATTTCCAGTGGACTTCACTGGGATAGGGATCTTGCTGTATATTTTAAAGGAAAAGAACAATGTAATGCATATTTGCAGTTAATCAGATGACATGTCTGAAGAAAGCATCGTCTTGAATCAGAGGTTGCCTCTGGAGAAGAAATCCAGTCTTCCCTTGGTAGTTTGTCACACTCCACAGACAAAAATGTGTGTTGGATATCTTCTATTATGGGCTATTGGGATTAATTAGAATCTTTAGATTTAGACAGTTCTTAGAACAAGTAGATACAGATTTTTGGGGGGCAGGGGGAAACCAACAACAAAAAATGTAGGGCAGCATCTATCAGCATTTAAACAGTTCAGACTGTAGCATAAACTTTTTAATAAATAAAAATATAGTAAATTAAGTATTCTGTCTCCCAACCTTGAGAAGCATTGGTGAGAAGATACTGACACATTGTGGGATTTTGGCTCATGATGGCTTACTTGGAGGATCTGCTCATGTTACTGGTTCATAAAGTGTCCGTACAGATCTTTGGCTATGTTCATCACGTATAGGATGGATCTTTTAACACATCATTTGTTTTTAAACATACGTAAACATACACTGTGTAAGTTCTTTGCTGGTTACCTGTGCCTATTATAATTTGGGTATTGGCTGTTTAGAACAGTTGATAACTCATCCTCTAGCAGAATAGTTGATAACCCATCCTCTAGTAAGTGAAGAGTTCTGCTTATTTCTTACAATATTTTGACTCTTTTGTCTTAATTCTTTTCCCTGAACAAAAGCCAGTTTTAATTTAGACAAGGCTCAAGAAAATGCGATACAGCATGTACAGGCTGCTTTTTTTTAAGCTAAGTGGAAATCTCCATCCGTAGGTACCTTTAGAAGTAAAGTTGATGAGCTGCAACTCTCACTCACAAAGGATGCCAAAGTTTAGTACAGAGCCACAGTTTCCTTTCTGCCTGTCCTTACCTTCTAACTTCTTTGCCTTACCTGCTAGTTTGAAACCCTCATATGTTTTTCCAGCAAACACGATGATGCACATGCATTCAGGATCCTGCCACTGTGTTCAGATTAACTGCAAAGTAGGATGTATCATCTTTAATGTCAGGTGCTAACTTCTCTCAAGCATACCTTCTTTGGGATGAGAAAACCCTTAAGATCATGATTTTCTTGTAAATTCATGTTCTTCATGTCCCTCTTGAGGTCCCAGAAGCCCTTTTGATCCCTATAGCTCCAGATGAAACCATATTATTGATTCTAAAATTTTCATCAGCACCAGTCAAGATTTTTGTCACCCAAAAGTGTATTCTGGTCCAATTTTCTGCTGATATTTGATATTTTTACCCCAGGAAAACAGAGCATGGTGTTCCATGCCTAGTTCTGTGTCTGCTCTTAGTTTGAAGTTGCTGATGAAGACCATTTGGCCCTCAAGACGGCTGAAAATCCTGTCTCTGTAGTGTCCTGTACTACATACAGGTTCACTGCTCATTGTAGTATATACATGTCTCTGCTTCCCCCCAGCCTGTAACCGCTGGAGGCACATTACTTGGTAGTTTGCTTGCAGAGAGCCTGGTGGCAACTCATCACTTCTGGCTGGCTTTCTTGCCTTTTGGCTTTCTCTTCATTTTGGTTACAGAGGTTATGCCCATGAAGCACAATTCAGTTCCATGTCAAGATATTTGAGACACTTTAAAGTACACCTGCTGGCATTCCCCTCACAGAAATACAGGACCAAGCTGTCCAGGTAGAGGCTAACTAAAAAAAACCCTACATTTTTCCTAGAATGGGAGCATCTTTAGGTATTTTTACAGGACAGTGTATTGCATTTTGTCAGCATACCAAGTGCAGCGCAGTGTTGTATTTCTTGTCGTATGGATTGTCACGTTCCCAGATCCCTGAGTGACTGAGCTTTCTTCAAGTGAAAAATTGTGAAATGCACATTTTTGCAGACCAACTACCTGTCACTGAGAAAATCCATGAATAATTCTGAGTGAGAAACAGACCTGAGGACTTTGCAGTCTGCTCACAAGCAGAAGAAGTTTCTCTGAATAAATAATTCGTTGGGAATCAGCCAGCCCACTCAACTTGTTACCAAATCCTTCTCAAAAGAAAAGTTTGGCCATGTGGGACACTACTCACAGGTACAAGTTTTTGGAACACACCTCAGAATATTTAAATTTAAGTCAATGAAAACTAAATATTATTACGTATTGAGCAGTGAACAAGAGAAAGAACAAAATGCAGATGTTTAGTGACTGTTAAAATGTACTGTTGTGCTATCAAAACACGGATGCTAACAGAGGAAGGCTGAACACAGATATACCTCTGGTGGCACTATTATTTCTTTGCACTATTTCAGAAGTATAAAGAAACTGTTACTGGCAGGAGTGCCTGGCGTTGCTCTATTGGCTGCTGTCCCACTGCTGTGTCTAGGCTACGGCATGCCCAGGGAGGAAAATAGTGGGCTTGAAGTACCTTTGCACTGCAGAAATGTATGGCTAAAGGATCAGTCTCGGCTTTCTTCCAGCTTTATAAAAAGAGCGAAGCTGTTTCCCGGGGCTGCTCCAACAGAATTAGAAGGGAAACAGAAAAGTGGCAAGATGTCATTTTTGCCTTCCATCCTGAGTTTCACCAACTCCTTTTGTGTTGGGCAAACAAGAATACCACAAGCTACAGAAGGGCCCAAGTGTGTTTTGTCCCTGATGTAGAGGCGCTGGTCCTTTGCTGCTGCTCAGAGCCCTTGTAAACAAATGGGAGATTTTATCCTGGCCTCTAACAGGAGTGTGCTCAAAGGAAAAGCGTGACGTATGGGCACAGAGAAACGGGACCATGCCACGGTCCTGCACCACAAGACATCGTGGGAGCAAAACTGAACAGGGAGTCTTTAAAATATAAGATGAAGGGAAGCAATGTTGCATATATTAAAACTGAGTCCTGAACATGAGTTAGACAGCAGTGATCTTCCCAGGGATGCCCATGAGGAAGCTGCCTGCTGCTTGTGGGACAGGGCTCAAATACAGCACAGGAGCTAATACCAAAAGCCACTTTAACACAAAGGATAAAATATACATTTTGCAGCTTCTGCTGAGGTAAGCACTCTATCTATTCCCTTGGAAAAGGTAGTCTTGAGCAAAGACTGTGGCCTCTGGGGTTGCTCAGGTCCCAACATTTAAACAATTCACCAGGAGTGTGGTTCCTAAGTGGAAACTTGTTGTGCAGAGGCTAAGATGTGAGACTGCTCCTCCACAGTTGGGATGTGTGGAATGTGTTGCCAGCAGCAGACTTAGAGCAAGGGACAACACAGAGTCTGAATTCCTTCTTGGAAAAGCCCTTCTCCCTCTCTAGATGGCCAGGCACACTCTTCTGGTGAAGGATTTCCAAGGACGCCAGTCTCCTCAGGCCTGAGGAGTGGCTTTGACTTTGTGGCTATCCAGCATAGTCTAAGATGCTGCATTTTTGTTGCCATCAATGGTGTAACAGCCAGAAATATTACAGCTTTGCTTTCAGGTGTCAGACTGAGTTTGCAGAGCTGACTGTTAGAGAAGTCACCTTTTCTTTTCAAAGCACAGACAGAAAAATACTCTTGTCATTTGTGTTACTTTTCAGAGAAAAAAATTGTACTACAAAAGCTCCTCTCTCAGTGGTGAAAACTCGGGTAAGTTCTCTGCCTCCTGTGAAATCTCACAAGCTGACACCGGTTTAGGCTGCGGGACAGTGTCACTGTCAAGCACCTTTGTCCAGTGAGATCACCCCATTTACAAGGTTGGGCACTTCCTATTTCCATGGCAAATGGATGAACTAAGGAGATAATAGGGGAAGAAACATTAGGTCCCAATACAAGATTCTATTGCTTTATGGCTACCTTATTTCAAATACTACTGAAGGAGTTTTGGTAGATGTATGTGAATGTGTTGGACTTCCATGTGGTACTCTGAGCTGCAGTGCTTTGGCAAGGATGTGCTGCCACAAATTTCTGGAGTTTTCACTGTGTCCCTGATTTTTTTTTTTTTCCCCCAGGTGTTCCTGGGGAGAAAACAAAGTAACATGCTGAGTGCACCCTCACTAGTTGCTTTGTGCATGTGGATGAACCCTGCACACCTTTGATCCTCACAACACTGGCTCAGCTGAGCAGTTGGAGCACTGACAAGCAGCCTGTAGTGCTCCCAGCCAGGTGTATTTAAGTCATTCTTTTCATTTTAAATCTGTGTTCGTGAGCAGGTCTGGCCACAGGCTAATGGATCTAGCTTTGGCTACCAAATTACATTCTATTAATCTTCATTTCTAAAAGTAAAATTGCTGCCTGCAGCCCAGGAAAACTAGGCATCATCCGCAAGCCCAGTACAAATCATAACCAGTGTTTCATGCAAGATTTCTGTAACTCTGCTGATCTCAGTTTCTCTACTGACCTAAACAACAGGTCTTAAAAAAAAAAAGTTTTGTTATACTAAGAAAGCAGATAATAAAATGATTTATGATTCCTGTTAGCTGCTTAATGATATGATCAGTTAAATATGTTTCAGTATTTAATTGTTACAGAGAACTCATTCATTTGGATCATGTGTATTGAAAGACACCCAAGAGATAAGAGAAGAAAATAACATACCATAAATAGTCTTTAGGTCCTTCAATCCGCTGTTGGACACAGCTCCTCAACAGTTGCTGCCCAGAGTCTAAGGCAACAACCCAATTTTGTGTCCTTGCTTATGCCACCTCCTGCACTAGGCTCTGCTTTCTGCAGGTGCAGTCACCTGTCTGCTCCCAGATGGGGCCAAGGAGATAATTCAGCAAGCTGAAAGCAGGCTCCATTCTGCTGTTGCATTTCACATGTGAGGAGAGCTTGTCAAGAAACACTGGCTGGAACAATATGCAGTAACTGTATCTCCTGTGTCAGAGTGATGAATACGGAGTGCCAAAGATTTCCAAAACATAAATAATTCAGCTCGATCCTTTCTAGGTGAAGGGGAATGAATTGCTGGAGGCCCAGCTCTTGAAGGAAGTTCAGGGTGTTAACCCAGCTGCACTTGGTCTCTTCCTGTGAAATTATGGCAGAAGTTGCTCCTCAGATGGCTTTATATTTGCATTTTTATTAAATATTTATTGTTCTTCCTCCTGCAAGGAACCATTATGTGGTAGGCATCCTATATATTTTTATATTCTCATTTTCTCCTAGTTTATGTGTACTACTGCCTGAAATAAACAGACTCGATCATAAAAAAATCATAATTTCCAAGGTTATTTGAGCATTTTCTTTCCTGAGGTTTCATCCAATTAACATTTGTTTTTTTCTAAAATATGATAATTTCCCTGAAAATGGGGGAAAAGAGAAGAAGCAGGGCAGATATTTATGAGCAGATATTTATTCATTTATATTTATGCAAAAACATGCTAGTAATAGTAATGCTGTGCACTTAGGGTGCCTTTTCTCTGAGTACTTTAAAATGCAGGACATGAATTAATTATAAGTGCACCTTCCCCAATCTCTCTGAAGTAGATATTGCTAATTGAACTTCATAGACAAAGCAACCGAATGGCAAAGGTATGTATTTCAAAACCCATCATCCCTAATAAGTCCTTCAATGCATTTATTAGCTGTGTCAGCAAACACAGTTTAATACAAGAATTTTCAAGTGCAGTGTTAAGAGAGGGCCCATTGGTGCCCTGCTTGAAGGAATACAAAAGAAGACAACTTGTTCACAGCAATGTTTGTGGTCAATCCTGAACACGATTTTTCAAGCTATTGCACACAGAAAATGAGCCCTGAGCTGCCACATGTCTCCCACATAGCCCCGAAGTGTGAGCATGCGGTGGCACTGCATGGCTAAGCTTCGGGCAAGGAGCCACAAGGCAAATGTCTTTCATATCAGATAAAACCAGGAGTGCAAAATCAAGCCTCTGCCCACTGAGGACTCTCACCTCAAACAGCACAATCTCAAATGTTCTCTCTGATGAACCAAAGCAATCACGGATGGTTCTTGGGAAAGTCACTGAGGAGTCTTCCAGCACAAAAGGCCATCAGGTGCTTAAAGCCCAACTATTGCTCACACTCAGTTGCAGTCAGTGGAACTACATACAGAATGGGATCTGATCCATGTAGGAGAAGTGGCAGCAGCTGGCTCTAAATGGATAATAACAGCAGCCAGCCCCAAGACTCAGTGTGTTGCAGTTTAACTATGAAGAGGTTTGTCTGTCACTGCTACATCATCTTTTCGTGCTGCTCTATCTAATCTCCTTTCTTGAGTGATTGAGGCTGCGGGCAGTTGAGACAGAAGTACTTTTTTTTTTTTTTTTTAATCTGCACAGATAAGGAAGAATATTGTCACTGCACTTGTTTGCTCAATTCTGTTTTAGAGAAGAGGGCAAGTTTTGCTGTAGTCCTGTATGCAGGGCAGCTGCAGGATTAGGCCCAGCAGTAGCCTTGAGGATCAAAAAATGGGGATTGAAGAGAACTCAAAACATGAACAAAAGCCAGGAATTGTCACAGTGATGATTACTGCAGATGGGTTAAAAAGGAAGAATGCTAAAAAAAAAAAAAAAAAAAAAGAGGGTGGTGGAGAGGGAGACATGGAGACACTGATAGGTTTTGCATGGTTGGATTGATGATTAAAGCACATCCTCAGTGGGGCAACTACTGTAAATTAATTTGGCGAACAAGAGGCAGTATCCTGGCTGTTAAAAGTGCATGAGTTTCTAGGGGCTTATTTTCAGTAAATGTCCACAACGAGTACAAGTTGATGAAGCGCTGGTGGATTTTCTGCTTTTGCATTTGCTAATTCACATTGAAAAACAGGGTTTTGAGGTTCAGTTGGGTTGCAACTTTTATTGCAAATTTAATCACAAATGTAAACTAAGCAAGTGTATCCCCTAGGATAATGAACTCCAAACCAGGCACTGTGTTGTCTTGCTGGAATATTTCTTGCCCAGATTTATCCCATGTACTCATTAAACTGCTGTAAGTGTTCTTTTAGAACCCATAGATTTTTTTACTGCCCTATTAAATCTAAATTAAATGCTTTTTTGAGGCATTTATAGAGCTACCAATTGTTCCAGCAGGGAATATGCAAAAGAACTGTTTTAAAAGAAATCAAGGCATATTCTCAGGAATGCTTTAATAAAGGCAGGGAAAAGCCAGTACCGTGCTGGGCATCACTGCAGGTGTTCCTGGGCTTTGCTATTTGATTTTAGTGTTGCTGATTAGAAAGCCTTGCTAAATTCGGATGTGAGCCATGAGCAGTTCTGTCTTTACAGCAGTACTGACAAATAGGGTTCAAACTGGCTGTTTGGGGCATGCCAGACATGGATCATCTCCCAAACACGCTCTTGTCAGGTCACTGGGGAAGCCGCAAAATGACTCTGCGCCTCTGCCTCTCGCTGGCTTGAGCTGCATTCCCCAGCGGCACCTCTTGGACATTGGTGTTAGCTGTTGCTGCCAATTCAGATCTTTCCGCAGGTTAAGAAAGTACTAAGTTATAAGGCTGTTGTGGGAAATAGTGTGAATAAGACTAGCTTACTCGCGTATCTGGGGCTTCTCTTCTGCATCTTCTCTGTAGGACATGGTCATGTTGAAGGAGGATAGAGGATGTCATGTCTAATAAATGCCAAATGCTGCTCTCACCATATAATTGGGGCTATAGTGCTGTTAAGACTGCAGCGATGAAGCGAGAAAGTGTAGTCAGTTAGCTAATGTGCCAAATGCACAGATACTGCTATTAAAAGGGATTGCATGGAGGGAGAGAAATTTTGCTGTTCATCTTCACCCATGCTGTTATTACCAGGTGATTTTGAAAGGTTCCTTACTGGATCTGCTACAATGAATTTAGGATGTTCTCACCTTTGGGATTATAGGTGTGGCAGGAATGCATCTCCTATATTCAGGATGGAGGTACAGGAAGTTTGCACTGCTGTAGATGGGTGTTTTTTGTGTCCTTCTGCCTTTATCCTGCTCAGAAACTCTCCACAGATGTAGACTGTGGACTAAATGTGTCCCTACCGAAATCACTGAGATGGACCATTGACGTCAGTGGGGCTAGGATGTCACATGATGTCCTTTGCCTTTTGGTCTCTTTGACATAACTACCGGAATTGTTTTTTGGTTTGTTGTGTTTTTTGTTTTTTTTTTTTTTAAAAAAAAGGTACAGCAGCACAGAGAGTCACAACCTGCCCATTTTATTGGCAACTGATGCTGAATTGGTCCTTGGACATACTTGCTTCTACGACACAAGTAGCAAATACCTTGCCCCCGCCCTTGCTATTTCAGTGCTGATGTTTCAATTTAAAACCACTTTTTTTTGAGTGGATGCAAGCAGTTCTCCCTAATAACAGCATCAGGGTTACTATGGCTACAGCTTTTCATTGTTGGGGTTGAGAGTGTGAAAAAGAGAAAAATTAGTCCCAAACTCACTGTTAAATGTTATTAATGAAAACAGACAGATGGATATATAGATTAGCTCTCTTACATATCTCAGACCACTGTCTGAAATGAATCTGTATTCCTTTAGTCATACGCCTTTTGTTCCTCCATCAATATCTAACCTATTTCACACAGTTGGGAATCAGAAACATGTGGTATATTTGAGGTTTCTCTTGACTTGGAGCAGAACTCATGGTGTTGCTGCCATTATAATTTATGTGTTAAGTTCTTCAACACCTTTTTGCCTTTTCCCTGTCTCTCTTCTGGAATACATGGAAGATTGAGGTACAGGGAATGTTGGGTATCTTTGAGCTGGCTGTTTTCTCCTAAGCTGCTGAATTCAGGGTAGTATGAATTCCTGAAACCAGAGTATGAGGGTTAGGGTTTGGGATTTTTTTCAGGTATTTAACATTTCTCTGGAGATGAAGGCATTTTTTGCAACGTGTCTGTTACCATCCCATTTAAAAGAAAAAAAAAGAAAAAAAAAAAGGCACAAAACCTCTAAATTAACATCTATATCTCACTGATTTCCAATGACACGATGATTCTTCTTGTGCTTTCAAGATATTTGATGAAATAGCTATAATTCCTTCTGAAAGTTCAGAGCGTGTGGTTATGTTCACAGATTTTAGCATGTGTTATATATTCTTATTTTCTGGGTAAGTGTGGAGGCAGGTTCTTGTGCAAATATTGGTGATTTCAGGTTTGAGAAGAATGTGCCAGCCAGTAGAACAGGTGCTGGGATGGTGAATGCAACTACAGCAAAGTGGCTTAAAGTTCAAACAGTGTGTTGTTCTCAGCTGATTTTGTGCAGTGCTGGCCAAGGTCTCACAGTACCTATGAATTATTCACTCCATAATAAATTACACAATCTGAACAAGGGAAATAGGATAATTTGGAAAAAGAGGGTGTTACTTCTACCAACCTAGTTAACAAGGTCTGTAATTTTATACTTTGGAAGGGTTTTTCAATATTTTCAATATTTAATAGGGGAACCTTTCAAGTTATTTAAGAGCTTAAATTGTTTGTGAATTCCTGGCCTTTAACACTCAGATACTCACAAGTTGATTTTTAAAAAATATGTATTTATAGTGATCTCAGAAACAATTTAGATTACATTAAAATGATTTAATATTCAGAAAATGTGTTAGCATTTAAAGATGTTTCTTGTAATTTTTAATGTGATACCCTTAGGAAAGAAATGATGTGGTGAGATTGTCTGCGATAGCAGTACACTGAACCCACGAGCCCAGGAGATTCCTTTCAATTCTGCATTACAGTGTTTGATTCCAGAAGAAATTCTTAATTCACTCAGACTCCGTACACGAGATCTTTCTTTCTATGTAATGCCTGGTAGGCAGGGCTTGATGTTGAATAGGACATGGTATCCTTGTTAGGTGATTCAGAGGCACATGTGCCCCTAAAACACAGGGGCTGAAACCCCCTCACCTAACTGTATGGACAGCAAATTAATTTAAGGTCTATACATATTCAAGTACTAGATGTAAATAGGATTATTCTTGAACAGCATTTGAGAATAGCCCTAGCTGGCTTTTAACTGTACCTTCAGCAAACTTTCAGAAGGAATAACAGGTATTTTGTCAAATATCTTGAAGGGCACAAGAAGAAAACAAGGACTTTCATCTGGTTAATGTTTGATTGTTTTATCCAGTGTAGTGGTTCGTTCCCCCAGGCTCATTGGTTGTGCTTGGTAAATTTAATGTTGCTTCAGTTTTAGTGGCTTTTCTTGGAAAATAATTCTTCTTAGAGGTCTGAGTTAACATGTCATTCTAGAGGATGCTCTAACTGAGCAAAGCCTGCTCTATTCATACATGTACAAGTGGTTAAGTTTTAAGGCAGAGGCTAAGCGAGACAGTGCAATTTTGGAGAAGAAAATGTGTTCTTTTTACAGGAAAAAAATCTGGAAGATCAACTTTCTGAGGCCACTTGGATGGGAAGATAATGACCTATGTTTTGCTTTCAGAGCTGGGTTTCTGCATCGGCATGGTCCTTCTGAAAGTTCTGCTTGTCCGAAGCTGATGTAGAAAGTTTACTTTTTAACCACAGTGTCAGAGGCATTGCTGGTCTCCTATACTTCCTATAACTACACAACACACCTGTATGTACAGCTTTGAATACTGGTATAAGCCAAAGAAGAGACAGTTGCTCCATAAATATGTCACAGAGGGGTAAGGCTACCTTCAACAGTGTTGAAAAATCATTAACTGTTTTCAGAAAACGAGCATTTAGTGGAATTTAAATTGCACTCCTTTGCATGGCAGCGATGTTGAAATAGCACATTGTAGCTCAACACATCTGCCTCTTGAGCACGTGGAAAAGGAGCTTTGCCTGCTTGTGTCATGGAGATAATTATTGCTCTTACTACTTTTGGTACTGCAGGTGTTACACAATGAATCTGTGCGATTGATGATCTGGCATGAGAGGTTCAAAAATTTTTTTTTCATACATTCTAATCACTTTTGCTTGTACAATTTGTTGTAAATGGGATTTCAGCAATCATTATTTAGATGTGGCAGCTTTACAAAAGCTTGTTCCCCCCCATCAATTTAGAATAAGTAATAAAAGGTGAAAAACTTAGTTTTGGTCTTAAAATTCAGATTAGTTTTGCAGGGAAGTTTTAGGATATATCTGATGTGGAAGTGATAGGAATTTCCACTGAAGAATTGTCCTGGTTTCAGCTGGGATAGAGTTAATTGTCTTCCTAGTAGCTGATACAGTGCTATGTTTTGAGTTCAGTATGAGAAGAATGTTGATAACACTGATGTTTTCAGTTGTTGCTAAGTAATGTT
>JANHGO010001731.1:5648-32883 GCA_024606505.1 Aquila spilogaster
CACTGCTTTGAAAGCATCATCATTCATCTAATCCTAGAGTTTGATCTGCATTCTTTGCAGAGAGCAGACTGACAGAATTACTTTTCTTGTGTTACTACTATTTTGGGTAACAGTACTGTTGCCCTCCTATGACTGCCAAGCAGCTGGCACAACTACAAGAATGTTACACCTTATTATTTTCCTTTCTCTATCCAGAAATCCATGATTTCTCCTCCTTGAGGTGCCCCTCATGATAAGGCATGCATTATGTATGCCTTATCACCTCACCCCTCGAACACGGCCCTCCCGTCACACGGGTCTACCATCACGATCATAAGATTTAGCCATTGCTAAGAATAGACACTCTCATTTGGAATGGATACTGCTTTATTTCTGGGTACAGTTTCTGAATTGTGTTAGACAATAAAACCTTTAGGTTGGATTTTGGATAACACCTGCCTGCTCTTTCCATCAGTTCATCAAGGGCATCAGACCTCTCTCCATGAGGGCAGGCATGAAGATCTGTACCATTTGCTTAGCTAGGGACAGCCACAGACGTGAACATGAATGAAGCCAAGCAAACCATAACGTCTGTGTTAACAAAGCAGGCAAGCCTCTGGGAAACTACAATACCTTTAATTAAAATAAATAAATAAAAATGAATAAACTTGGAAAGAGTGCAGAGAAAAGCAACAAGAATGATTTAGGTCTGGAAAAAAAAAAGGCTCCTTCCAATGAGACACTGAACTAAATGTGTTTTGCTTCAAAGAGAAGATTATAATCTTTAAGGGACTAGACAAGAAGAAGATATTTCAGAGGACTCTAAATTAGTGGGCAGACACACAACAGAATCCAATATTTGCAAGTTCAATCTGGAGATAAAAAGCACGTTTTAAGTATAATTAGCTACTGAGATGAATTGTCAAAAGATGTAGTAAATTCTCCATCACTAAGAAACTATTTTAATTATTGTATGCTTAGCTTACACTAGAGCCCAGAAGTCTCAGTCAACACAGGCCCAATAATCTTCTACTTTATCTAGCTTCTAGCACAAGCCACCTGCTCTGTCTGAAAATCGTTCCTGTTGCTAATTCCAAATTAGATTATATTTTCCTGAGTAATCCAAGGTGGGAGAATCATGACAAGTGGATAATTAGTGCATACAACACCAGGTCACGTAGACATCATTTATATAATACTAGCATTCCTCAGTCCAGTGCTTCCAGAAAAAAACAAATGTTCTCTAAAGTCTAATTCAGGTTAGAAAACAAAAACAACAACAAAAAAAATGCAACCAAACAAAAAGGAGTATTGCTTTATATAAAAACTTAAAAATATACAACGTTGTGTATAGTATTGTGCTTTTATCAGATCCAGATCCAGTAACATGCTTTTATCAGATCCAGAATCTACAACAGAGAGGAAAAGTTTCAGACTAGCACTGTCAAGCACTTTACCAATTCACTCCCAGAACACTTCAGTATTGTTCTATACCCTAAAAGAAAAATATAGCTAGCAGAAAATTATTTCTCTTTTTGGTCCTCTAGGAGTTTACATGGATAGCTCCTATTAACACTAATCAGAGTTAAAGGCAGAAATCCCCCATGGAACAGCCACGTTGTCTGGGGATGTGTCCATAATTAATATGTTCTAAGAGTCTAATTTTGAAACAAAGTAATCAGGCTTAAGATGAGTTATATTAAGACCAATAAACCTCTGACTGCATATTTGCCTATATATATACTATATCCAATGTCAGGCCAATGTATAGTTTACAAGACAACTTCTGATAAAACAAGCTATATCTTAGCTGTATTTAGAAGCATGAAATATGAATATACAAGAAGAAAAAAACCACAGTGGGGTTTGTTTTCTTTTTGTTTCTTACTCTTCTTTGTAGCACATCATTATTATAAATGTTAATGCTCATCATTGTTCTTTTTCACATCGTAGTGCCCAGGCTCAGCAAAGCTAACATAATCCTAACACTTCTGATGTTACAAACTAAAATTACCATGCAGCACCATGGGAATATTTGTAATATGAAAGATGTGGAATGGGGACTTTGTGACAAGTACATGGAGGAGAGAAGAGAAAGTAAGAGATATTGTAATGGGACAAGGAATACAAAATAAAATTATGCCAATGGAATTTGGTTTCAGTATTATTTAGGATTTCTGTCACTGAAAGAGACATTTTCAAGTCTGTGGCTGCTGATGCTCCAGCACAATTGATGCCCAAGTCATACATAATGTATTATACAACACAGTATATTAACTCAGCTTCAAAGTGTTAATATGTCATGAAACTTAATTCAGATATCACAGATTATGCAAAGGAGATAGAGAAGTGGAAACACGCTCTTGTTTCTCAGAGGTGTCAGCCAGCCTTTGCTTTGTGTCCCCCAGTCCAGGAGGATATAGCAGCAGCTCGCTCTAAACCTTTCACAAGGTGAGGGCTGGGTGGCTCTTCACCCCGGTATTTTTGGCAAAGAGATCCTGTACTGAGGGCAAAAGAATGCATTCAAAAAAAAGCAGAAGCCTTCTAATAGCCCAGGTTTTGCAGTGCCACAGCTGCAGATACATTTTATACTGCAGACGTGAAAATTGTATAATATAAACACAGAATTTATCATCTGCTTTATCTACAATAGACCAAAGCCCTAGCTTTAGTGCTGTATGGGTAAAGAATCCAGCTGTATTCTCTGAATGTCCCTTAACAGATGGCAGCAATGGAGACAAACTGTTTTCTTGATTGGCAGCTGGGAATAAAGATAGAAAACCTTCAGCCCCATTAGCTCAGTTGGGAATAGAGTTGCATGGAGACTCATCTAGTGCCTCTGTCAGCTGGGAACGGAGCCCATGACAATCCACAGTACTTATAACGGAGGTAGAGACCTTCTCCCATTTCCACACACACTGTTTTTGTGAGTCTCTCACTGACTGCTTTCCCCCTGAGAACTTCCAGACTTCATACGATTGCTACTGAAGGAGACCATAAACAACCTCTACCAAAATTGCATTGGAAGCAGCAGAGGGAAAAGCTTTTGCTTGTGGTATGAAGTTTTCCAAGTCCCCTTCGGAGGCACTTCAGCTGAAGGAAGAGGAGTGTGGTCCATTGTCTAAGCCGAGAAGTGAAGCTTAGCTCCTGACACCACCATATCATTCTTGCATGACCTTGGGCCCTGATGCTTTTAAGAGGTTTGAAGACATAAGTCTAATTGTCTCTGTGTGTCACTTCATCAGTAGAAAAGGAAAAAGAGAGGACAATTTTCTACCTATAGAGATAATATAGGTAGATAATATTAAGCATTGAAATATTAAGATATTATGGAGACATTAAGTATTTAGTATAGAGTGCCCACTAGCATCCATTTTCTTTTTGGGTGTCTAACTTCAGGTAAAACAGCCAAGGCTTTTAAAGAATGTGATTAGAAAATATTGTTATGCAAAATACTTAATGATTTTATTCAGAAATTCTAGAGGATTCCCATGATTTGAAGCAAGAATTCAAAATATAAACCAAAGATGGTTAGATTAGTGCCTTTTTCTTTGTGAGGAAAAATCCACCTCTTTTTAATTAAAATGCAACTCTGTCTCAGATGCTACACACACAAAAACCCAAACCCTGAAGAACCACCCTAACTCTTGAAACTGAGGAATCTCCTTTCAGTTAATGAATTGTGGGGGCTTAAGCCCTCATGATTATCTAGGCTATGGTTTTCTTTTTATTGTTTGTACTAAGCTGAGAGGGATGCTTTCATTATTTGGACTTAATAAACACACTCACAAGAACAGACTCAATTTACACTAGCTAGGCAATCCAACGTATTTGGAGACAGAAAAATAAACTAGGACAACAGAAGAAGTCCAGGACTGCCTGGAAGAAAAACCAGCTAACAGGACTGATCACAGTCCCATACACTAGCTGAGGCAGGACACGTCCCTCCTCAGTGGCCAGTTTGGGGACGGTGGGAAGAAATGAAACAAAGCAAAAAGATGCTGTCTGCAGGAGACAGCTTGCAGGGGGAAGCCGTGTGCAGGAGACAGTCCCCAAGCATAGTAGAGAAATCTTGCTGTTATTTAAGAATACTGAGAAGTAATGAGGAGTTGTATTCTGTATCCTTTCATGATCTACTACAAGTGTTTCTTCTGTAAGATTAGCATCCGATGCTACCAATCTCCCAAAAAAGCATTTGCTGGAATATATACTCAAGAAAACACCATTCGTGGTGGCTGACAGACAATTTGGGAGCCTGTTAAGGCGTCCTGTTACAAATACACGCCACCAACATAGAGTTAAACATTTTTTAAAATGATATAACAGTAAAACACGTCATCAGATCATACTTCACTGTCTGCTTCTCCCTCAGCTACTTCAGGAGGCATCCAAATCCAGCCTGCACTCACCAACTTACTTCTGTCCCGTTCCGTGGTGGCAGGAGCTCCAGGCTCTCCTTGTCTCCCCTTGGCCAAGTTAGAGCGTCCTGATCTCTCCTAGATGCTCCTCACGAGGGCTCGCTTCCTACTTTCTCCTCTAATGGCAATCTCATTCTGGATCTTCTGCCAAATATGGCTGTGAAGGCTTAGTTTTCCTATCCCCTGTTTTCTGCAATTAAACTTAGGATATAATAGAAGACTTAAGATATATAATTAAGACTTAGGTTATAATAAAAGGGACGCTCTTTTGTTTAAATTCTCAGCCCTGCTGTGGCTGCTTTAAATTTGTATTTCTGCCATTCTCTAATTAGTATCTCTCTTCTGTCTTTAGGCTGGCTTCTCCTGTTTATAAGGCTGTGGTAAAACATCATAAATCATTTAACCTAGAAAAAGTGATCATACCAACAGTTTACGAAAGCTACAATTATCAGTTTGCTCTCAATATTACATAGAGAATAAAGATTATAATAATTCTAACAGAAAATGGGTAGGAGAAAGGGGTTACTTGAATGATTTAAACTCTTCTTCCTACACAGACAGCACAACTTCTGGGGACTTCCTTAGAGTAAATAAAAATATCACTGTGAGGCTAATTAGTTCAGGTGTGGCAGCAGCCTGGTGAGTCTAGAAGGTGGTTCACCTGGAGTTGTTCAGGTATTCACCCACTACCAAACAATATGAACATATTTTCCCCATCTCTCATGCTCTTAACCTTGTTCCAGCAACCATTGTAGCATGCAGGAAAAGCAAAAGCACAGGAGCCAAGACAGCAAGCAGGCTCACCCGGACCAAGAGCAACCCATTAAAAATATAGAAAAGGTAGAAGAGTGTGGTAGTGAGGAACACATTGGAGTAATTTCACTCCAATTTGTCTAGCCCATCCATTCTCTCACATCCTTCCCCTTGTTCCTCTGTGACAGCTCTTCAGGTTGTACAGTCGCTGCTCTAGTTTACCCTATGAAGTGCTTGGATTACAGCTGCCTGTCAACATGTTGCTGTGTGCTTGCACACCAAACCCAAACCTAGGGGGAATCTAAGTGTGCTTCCCCAACATCAGGAACTGTGAATGGAAGCAAGTCCCAAAACAAGTCAGCCATCAGCTTTACAACAGGGGTCCACAAAGCACTAATTCCTTCTTCACCCTTTGTTTCAGTCCAATAACACTAACATACTTAGTACAGTCTTCAAATAAGTAAAAAGAACTAGTCAAACGCACACAAACTCTCTTTTTCCATCTAAAAAGCACACATTTTCAAATTCTGTCCTCTTCTGCAACAAAGAAAGTGTGTGAAGCTACATGCTAAAATGGGCTTTTGATTTGAAATGACCCAAACATAGAATATGTACCTTCAACTTTATGATAAGCCAGTCAACTATACAGTAAGCACTGCTCAACAAAACCAGTCACAGCAGAGCTCTGACAGGCACTCAAAATAGATTACACAACAAATCAAAAAATCACCATCGACTTCTGCATCGTGATATGACTCTCAGTTCTTTAAGGCTGGTCCATTCAGTAATAAATCTATTATGCATCTTTGACCCTTCACACCAGCCTCTGCCAGCAAATCCACTTCGAAGAGATCCCTAATATTTCAAGTCTTGAGAAGCTTTAGTCTGCATTAATTAATTAAAAAAGAAAAAAAAAAATAGAAAAATATTAAAAAGATATCTATGTGCCTTAGGGCAATATTCAGCATGATCCCACTGACAGCTTTCCTTACGGCTTTGAAATCCATTACCTTCTGCAAGAATAGGAGCTTTATGGCAGCCTTCAAAAAGAAGCTTCTACCTTCAACACAGGAACTGCAGTTGCTTCAGTGGTAGATCAAGGTCTCTGTGCAGTACAGAACAGCAATTACCCAGTGAATATAACAAACATGCCAGCAAGCATGTATGAAGAAGAGTACATGTAAAGACAGAAAGCCCTGATAACAGCTAGTCAAAACCCACCCCAGAAACTCTTTTCTGAGCAACAGTTCCTGGGAGAGGGGAGGGGAGAATTAAAACAAGCCTGGCTGCACATCTTGTAGTTGCTGAAGTCTGAAGACATTTATACCAAACACAGTAATTTACACACAGGGGCTCAGTTCTTCACTTTGTTTGTACAATGGTTGGATGCAGGAGGAATGGAAAATTCCTGCTAAGAATTCCTTCTCCTGGGTCAACTGGACCTAAAAGGATTTAAGAGAAATTGGATGCCTGCTCTAAGGAAAGCCATTAGTGCAAAAGCACTATTAAAACGTAGACTTAAGAGGGCTTCGACCTCATTTACAGATGTTAGACCAGACCATTGGACGCGGACTCCTTTGTAAGCTTTCTGCTAGAAACAGAATTGGCCCTTTAGCTAGGTACAGAATTTAAACACCACACAGTCAACAAAACAGATGCCAAAACCAGGCCAAAAATTTCCCAGAAATTTTCATTTTTCAGAGGAGATGATTTAGAACAGGCCAAACCTAAGCATGTCTTCCACTCGTTCAATGTGAATGCATTTACTTGTCAGATTTACTTTCTGTCTGAGTTACAGAACCAGTTGTGGGGTTTACACCTCACAGTATGTATCTGTGCAGTGAAGATGGGTGGATCACTGTGGCAGCCTTCTCCCTCTGCCCATCATCCTTTCCAAAGGAAAGAAAATGGCTGTAAGGTCAGTTCTGAAAGTTGGTTGATAATTACACAGACTTATTATTAGTCTTTCATCTCAATAATTAGCATTTCAAAAATATTTTATTAATCAGCCTTGTTACAGGTAGGGACCATTGTATGCTTTGGATTTTTTTTTAATGCTTTTAGAATCTTTTTCATTATTAAATCACTGTTGAGGTTTCCAGAGCTGCTGTTATAGAGCTTGTAATAGCTTGACACCCCCCACCCCTCTTTCAATTCTAATTCACTATCTAGGTGAATCACTATCTAAAATTATCAGTATACTCTCCAGATATCACTATCTAGAATAATCAGACTGCTAATGCTTAGCAGATACAGTAATAACATACCTAATTTTTAACTTTCATGATAGGGTCCCTCTGGGACAGAATAGAAGGAACATTAATGTATTATTAATATTATAAATAATTAAAATGAGTGAAATATACCAAAAGTGGAAATCGTGAACCAAAGGAAGAACTAGCACACAAGCCTTAATACAAACTATTGGCTCTGTGTCTATACAATACCAGCCATATACATTTTATGTCTCTTCAAAGCATACATAAAACCTTACTAGATCAAAATGATATAATTCCCCACTCATTTTCCACACGTGGAAGTATCTACAGAAGGTGCAAGGCAGGGGAGAGAGTGGTCAGTCAGTCGTGTTTTAATTTATAGCTATTTTTGCCTAAGCCCTGAATGGCCTGCCAATTATGAATAGTACCAGCTGGGCTGTCAGGAGAGCAGGCTAAGAAGGACACACGGAAGAAGAAAATAATAATAATGTAAAAATGAAGAGCAGGAGAAAAGTTTGGAGTGGGGGAGACCTGATGGGGACCCCAGCTCTGGTGTTAAAATGCCTCACTACAGTCCTATCTTCCCCAAGCCCCAAATAAAAATATGATGAACATCATCACTGTCTGGACATAGGCTTATAACACACCTAGGACTACATCCTAAACTTCTTGGGGCATAATCCAGATACCTAATAATTATAAAAACTGGGACTTTTCTGTGCTCAAATAAGCAGCAAAAATAAGAATTGCACAAGATGATGAGGATGAGAATATCTTGAAGGGTCTTCTTTTTCTTTTCAAATAAGTAATAACAACTCACTAGTTTCCTTTTTTATAATAATAATTTTACATGAGTTTTATACAAAATGTCAAAAAATTAAATACTTTCAGTTACATGGCAGCCCTGCTGTTTTTAAGCTCTTTCCCCAGCCCATGTCCCAGGGAGAATATAGAAAATAATTCCTCTAAACAAAACCCAATGAATGCTCATCAACAGAGTCATGTCTTGAGGAGCTATTGAGGGAACAAAGAATAAACACTGGCATTAAAAGACAAAGATTTTGTTCCATTGCTGTTAGGATGTCAGTGCTGGATCCACACTGATGTATATACAGAAATGTTGCATTTGGCAAAGCAGTAGTTTTGGAAACTGATCTGCTTTTCGTGACTACACTTATCTGTGAAAAAAATTAAGAGATTTACCCCATGCTTTATTGTAGTCTGCTTATTTGTGGATGCAGATCAGTTTAAAAAGGAAAAGTATATTTATACTCATGCATTTCACTGTATATCAGCATCATACTGATAAATTCTATAATAGCCTCACCTCCTCTTGTTTTCACAGCCTTGTAGGAGAGGCAAGGCAGACAAGCCAGTATGAAAAGCCAGCAGGCCATAACTCCTCTACTACAGACAAGCAACAATTAATCACATTCACCAGCTAGGCAGGTAGCTCTTGTCCTTTAACACTGAAGGAAACATAAAGCTCGTCTCTCTGAGCACTGATTGTCCAGGTGATATTGGAGCTCTCAGAAGCAGCTGCTGAGCCACTGAGATACTTAAAAACAAGGTAAAACAAAGCCTAAATATGCCAGTCTTCTGCTATTTTATTAATCCTTATTTTTCAAGGGACCATTGAAAGTGCAATTAGCTGCTGGAGTGGAACATTTATCACCATTTTTCCCTGCAAGATTTTCCCTGCAAGTAAGTTACTCCTCCTGTGCCAGGGGTTCAAGGTCCCTGGGGATTATTCAGGCTCTGACCACAGCACCCGTGCTCAAAGGAGATCCAGCCCCACTCACGGCTGTGGGAGTAGGGCACTGGGGACCGAGAGACATCCCCTTCCCTTGGAACAAGAAGGAAGAGAACAAGCCTTAACACTGTCAAATACATCTACTGTGGGACTAAGAAGAAAAGGATTATTGCTTTTTTTGGTTTTGCTCTTGAGCAACTAACCTTTCTGGTTTAGCTTTCTCCATATACACACAACTCATTGATTCATTCTGACAATTACATAATGCTTCTGAAGTGCAAAGAGAGACCAAAAAGCGCATTCAAAATCTGGGACAGCTGTAGCTCATCTCTTTCTTACGGTTCCTCAGTATAGGTTTTATTTCCAAGTGAGCCAGTCACGTTTCAGTGAGCGTAACAGAGTTATTTTTGTAACCCTTCCAAACCCCTTTGACTAAGATATGATGATGTACTGACCCCTTGGAGGGGGAAGGGGTTACAGATATAATTTCATGAGACCACACAGAAATGTTAAGATTATCTGTGGAATCTCTCCTTCAGTTACTCAACAGAACTCAAGCACTCAGAAACCCACCTTTTTGAAAAAAGATATGGGTCTTATTTTAGCTGCTGAAGATAATTTAACCCAGGACTGCTAAATAAAAAAACCTCTACGTTGCAACTTGATCCCCAAGTTGAGGGAGCTCCTCGTTAGCTTTGCTAACTCAACTGAAATCCCACTGAAAGAAGAAAACTGCAGTAAGGACGCATGAAATGAGAAGTCCTGTTTGTTATAGAAGTACCCTCATCTCACTTCCATACAGGCTCCAGCCTCCTGTTGACCCAAAAGCTGACAAAATGAACACTTTAAGCATGTAGGCCGAAAGTGTAGGCAGAAATGGGTGATGATCAGGGCACGTCAATAATATCACACAGCTGGAATGCTGCCCAGTCCATGGTGAACAGCTGTTCTCCAAATGACTAATCACACAAGAGGAGGTAGAACATAAAATTCTCCATTTTCGGAGAGGAGGATATCGCTTCTCCTGATGCTACCTCTTGTAATGAGTTTCTCCTTTTCTTTCCAGTTTCATGTTGGAATAGTCTAGCCACGATGTGTACAACAACAGCGTGTCTCATACATGTAAGTGTGAACTTGCCTTCAAATCGTCTGACAGCAGTGCTCCACTCCAGATGTGGAAGGATTCAGTGATCAGTGAATTAACTTCTAAAATTCTTTGAAAACAAAAGCAATTTAAGAGTAAAATATTATTCCCACTACTGTTCAGTTACAGACATAATATAAAGTTGTTGTTGGGTTCTAAAAAATCCAACTCAAAGTTCAGTGCTTAGTCTATTGAAATCACCACTTGAGTAAAGGACTCACAAAAGCCTAGAGCCAAAGAGGCCCCAAGGTGATAGATACATTAGAAGCCAAGCCATGAGGTACATCAGTTTGGATGTACCTCACATGTGCAGCCACAAATACTGGGAGGAAGTAAAAAAATTAAAAATTTCATAATAAAATACAGGAAATTCTTTATATTTTATTTAAAAAACTGAGTTAGTCCATCTAAATGCAATATTATTTCCCAGATGCTTAAAGATAATAGCAGGCAGGATAACATCCATAAAGCAAAACAATATAGCTTTCATCATCTCAAAAGTGTTTGAAAACCCAGCCCATGCCAGGACAAAATGGCTGGTATTTGCCTCTAACCATTCCAGTCATCCTGTTTTTGAGGATCACAGTGATAAACAATTCCCTGAAGTATACTGTAATTCTGCAGCACTGATGAGCCCAATATCAATGCCTGTGTTAAGGGCAAGTTCAAAGACTATTCAGTATTTGCTTGATAAGCTTCTTGGAGAGGTCATTAACTAGGACAGTTAGTTATACACTTCATGAAAATTTTCTGTATTTTTTTTTTTTTGTCATCAAGATCCCCATTTTAGGGAACCTTCCCCAGCTGCCTAGGTACATCTAAAGGGAAAGGTACACATAGAGCAGTAGCACAAATGAGGCCAGGAAGGGCTTTTAACTGGCTGAAACATAAAGCTCTTACAGGACTGAAGAAATGACAGGAGTGCAGTGGAAAACATTTGCAAGGCTTAGGTCTAGTGAGAAAGTTATTCCAGGTCATGTTTTGGGTAGCTCCTGGTGATCCTCGTCGCCAGTACTCGAGCATTAGAAGTAAACAAAAACAACCAGATGAGAACCTTGGTGGTACCTCATCCTCCAGAGTTAACTGCTGCTGATTAAACTTCTAAAACCACCAATGGTTTGGTGGTGTCGTATTGGCTCTGAACACGGTGGGGTAGTGGAGGTGACCAGCCTCGGCCCCCCAGACACAATGTTGCACAGAGCATTCATCAGGACAGCTCTGATTGTCACAGTCAACTTGAGATAACTGTTCTTCAGACGACTCCTTCCAGCAAGAGATCTAGAGTCTAATATAATACCAAAGGAGGCCCTTGCTGATACAGGAATACTGCCCTACTACACCAGCAATTTTCACTTAATGGAGGAACAAGACAGAAGCAACTTTTCTGTCATGACCTCCACCCTCTCAGCTGCCACTGTCAATGAACTACTACCAACAAACTGCTCTGGTAAAAAGTTTCAACTGCATCTTATGCAAGGTGTCTGCCAGTCGGACAACACCAATCCCTCTAAGTCTGAGCAAGACAGGCATGCTCAAGTCTGTCATGTAGATACAGCTCCACAGGTCTGAACTAATGTCAGCTTTGCAGGGGATCAGCTACTGTCTAATGCAGGACCCAGAGGCTCCCACAAACATCTTTAAGCAGCTCTAAAACCCAGAAGCAACCAGAGTTGCCCGAGGCCATCACAAGCATCGGACACAGACTATTCATCACGGCAAGTCTCAGTGAGTACCTGGGTGTCTCTGAAGGGTTGTCGGCTGTTCCCCAGCCCTGTGGAGCAGAGGCAGGAGCACGATCCAGAGGTGCCCTGAGTCAGAACAACCAGTAGAAACAGCTACCTGAGTGGATGTTCAAAATACAAAAGGCAAAAATTAAAACCAGAACACTTTCAGAGCCAGTTTTATAGCAGGAATAATTCAAGCAGGAGGAAAACTCAGCTGACAAAACCAGGACGCTAGCATTAAAAAGAGATACGAAGAAAAAGAAGGAGAAACCCCAGCCCCTGCAGCCGCAGCTGGCAGGCAGCCCCCTCCTCCCCGGCGGCGGGGGGCAGCAGGAGAAGCGGTGGCCGCTCTGCAGGGCCTCGCCAGCACGTCCGCACGCCTCCCACCAGCGCCTGTGCCGCACCGGCAGAAACTTCGGCTTTAGGAGTCCTATCAGGATACACACAGAGCTCTGGTCCTGGAGGAAAGACCGAGTCTAAATCTCTTCCTTTTTTCTTTGCTCTTAGCAAAGCTGCTTTTAGACTGCATGCTCTTTTCCCAAGTCTAACTTCCGAGTAACCATACAGAACAAATATAGTAGATCTCGCATCTAAATGCTATTTTTCATCTCAGAAGATCCCACGGGCAACGTCATCAAGTGGCTTAGGTTTTGGCATGAAAGCTTTACGCTCCTAGCACTCATGCACAGACGTATAGGTACCCACTTGGAGCAGAGGGGATATGTGCTTTCCCGGGCTGGTTGGGAGCGTTGCCCTGCCAATGGTAACAGTTACTCAGATAACACATGCCATTTCAAGAATCACATTTTCCAGCCACAAGGAAGTGAAGTACAAGGGAAAGCTATGGTAACCTTATCTTCTGATAAGTGTCATCATCTTCTCCATGCACAGGCTTTTTGGGTTTTTTTTAACTGATTTCTTCAGTGCCAAGTCCACTTTAAAAAACCTGCTCAAGAGTATGCTTACACCAAAATGACCGTTAAAAAGCTATTTGAAACAACCTATAGCTACTCTGGGCAATCTGTTTAGCTTAGCTGATCATTAAGTATTCTAAAAGTTTAGGTTACATGCAGATAGTCATTGTCGATATAAAAGCTAGTGCTGTCAGTCTCTCGTTTATTCAAATATCCCCAGTTCCTGGGAGCCTCAGATGTTCCCTTCCAGGAAGGGAAATGAAAACAAAGGGGGAAAAGGAGGGGAAAGGAAAACCGTCCAGAATACACACTTCTTTTTAGACTTCCCAACAGATGCTCCTCAGAGAGGGGCTGACAAAGCCTGAATACTGGAACAGCTGAGCATTTCTATTTATGTATTTATTTATAATCATAGATCCACACTTCCCCACCAGTCATTAGAAAATATGGATCCAAAGGAACAAGAATTCTGCCCAGGAAGGCAGCATTTTGACCACACTTTAAGCTGTGGAATATTTTTAAATTTGTGAAATTCCAACTGTATGTATATTTTGAGCTTTCAGAATGAAATACTACATTTCCCATTTCTAAAGTGATATCAACAACAATGAAAATTTAATTTGAAAAAATTTATAGTCAAAATTGAAACACAGCAACTCAAATTCCCTGAATTTTACTGGTGGGTGGAAGAGAAGGATTGAGAGGACACACACTGTTGATTTTTATTTTTTTTCCCCAGTCTTTCAGCTAATGCTATCAAAGAAACATTTTTTGAAATCTCCAAGACTCTTACACAATAGGGAAGAAAAAAAGCACAACCAAATCAATCACCATCCAGCTGATACTATTGCAGAATAGAATCCATTCAGAGATCTCCTAGAAGTAGAACAGCACTTCTGAGTTGCAGCAAATCAAATCTGGCCATAATAGGGCTGCTCTTGCTTCTTGCCTCCGTGACAAATGGAGGCACACGTTATCTACTCCAGCATACAGTTGAAGGAGCTTGAATTTAGCAAGTCAGTTTTTATTATCAGTCCACCTTCCTAAGGAAGCCAGTTTATACAACTGCCTGTACAGGTGTATCTATCCATTTGTCTATCTTGCAAAGTAACTTCCAGTTTTCCAGGGCAATTTCAATGAGGTTTTGACAGAATGGTAGCAGTTATAAAAATACTGTGTCTGATTGAGTTTTGTACATGTATAAATGGTAGGGCAGAAGAAAGTTAATGCTTTTGCTGAGGAAAACTTGCCATGTTAATTTATTAGAAACAAGAAGATCCACATATTAAGCACAAACCTATAGGAAATCAGACTTCATAACTTTTTCTTCTTATGGCACTACTATTTTCCTACACTTGTGAGATACTGAAACGGCACAAAACCCCGGGCAAACAGAAAGATGCATTTTGCAATGTATCACCATTATCTTTTTTTATATAAAATAGCAACTGTAGAATATAGAACTGGGCTGATACAGTAATTTAACAAATCTGCAATGAAAGCACATATACCTGATGAAATTAGAGAAGGGTCCAACAACAAAATCTCTACTTGGATTTTATGGCCTCCAGGGACAATACGTATGTTTTTACACAGGGATTTGGCTTAGAACAATCTTTGGTATACGTATAGGATATCACAGGGAATGATTATGGAATGTACGTCAAAATGATGACAGTAGTCACATCTCTGGCAGGTGTCACTTGTCATTTACCAACATGTTTGCTTAAGCTTGTCCAATTTTTTTCTGTGAGTGAAGATTTCGGTGAATAAAATGGAAACCATGTTTTTTATTAGGTGTTTAGCCTCAAGCTAATGCTATTCTACTAGGTCTCCAAATACATTGCAAGTAGGGAAAAACAAGCAGAAGCAAATGCATTTTTAGTTTGCATTTCAATGGAAGAATCTGATTTCTCAACAAGATTGTGAATATTGTGCTACAAATTATTATAGAAGGTCAGATTTCATTTTATTTCCTCTGCAGGTTATGAGTAAAGGAAAAATATTTGATTTTTGTATTTTATCAATAGTTGTATTTTATCCACTGAAAAAACACCAAGCTATTTTAGCTAAAGACAAGGTTATCTGGCTATCCTTGATTCGGGGCAATCAGCCATCACAAAACAATTCCTGGGAGTAAACACTATAGTTAGAGACATGCAGATAAATACTAGAATTATAAATGATAGTACCACACATGAAAGAAAAAGAAATCAAAGGGATTACTACATGAAGCAAATCTGTATTATGCCTCCTACTGAGTTGTTATATTTTCCATGTGCTCTGCTTTGGGGGAGGGTGATGTTTGTTGTATGTTTTTATTGTTGTTTTTTCTTAAGCAAAACCACATGTTCCAACAGGGTAAATCAGGTAAAACCATTTTTTTATTTCCATTTTTGGAAGTGACATACATTTCTGTGTTTACCTCTATTCCAGTATACCAGTGTAATATGTCTCTCAACACAGAGCTCAAGAAGACTTAATAGAGTTTAGTATTAAAAAAAACCCCAATCAACAAAAACCAGTGCCACACACAGTTTAAGATATTGCCAAATGGTTTAAATTCACCTAAAATAAAAAAAAAAAGTCACATAAAATCAAGTATAACTTTCCTATTAATTTGTAACAAGGTTGCCTTTATACAAGCAGTCAATCAAAGCCTTGGGTGATGGGAAGGGTCATTAGTCTTCTGTGGCCAACGAAGCTATGCTTATCTGCACCACGATTTGATTTGGCCAAATATTTGGAAGGACAATTATTGCTTCAAAACAGGAGGTCTCTCTGCTGAGAGGAAGGGGGCCTGCTGAAAAGTTGCTAGCTGAGCAGCACATCAGTTCTAAGTTTTATGCATGAATCAACCTGAGGGAATATTCACAAATACACCCTGAATTAAATATTTTTCCACTATTCTACCACTTTAAAAACATAAAGGGAGGAATTAGTTACATAGGGACAGATCTTGAACCCTCAGAGCTACCATTAACTGCTAGGGATATCCTATGTATCAAAGATTAGACCCCAATACACAAAATAGTATTAATATCATTAAAGCTTAGAGTCATTTCAGCTACCAATACAAGTTAAAAAAATTAAAGCACTCCCTGAGAAATGTAAATGGATTTGCTTTTTGAAAAACTGGTGTGTATCTACATATAATCACTTAGCTCAGTTACTACAGTTGCACCGTCAGAAGTATAAGAGTAGATTTACTATAGAAAGGCACAGAGAAAAAAGCGATGACAGTGACATGCAGACACATCAGAACCTCTTTTCCCCACATAAGGTCTCCATCAATTAAAACTGCAATTCATGAACAACATCAATAACAAAGTAACACTCCTGAAAATTCAGCAGTAAAGTAGAACACAAAGTGGCTGCTGTAAAATGAAAGTCAGCAGAGTAAAGAATCCCTTTGCAGCCAGGTATAGCAGTCCCATAAAAGCTAGAGTACCAAAGACTGCACTGCTGTAATTTACTTGTCCCTCCCTTTCTTTTTATACTATCCCAGCAAAAGTGACACTGTAAGTTACAGAATAGACAGAGCAGAGCCACAGTGTTTGAGGTGTGGTAGCAGTTTCTGTGCTAAGGTGATCCTGCTTCACCTGATTTAACATTGCAGGGCCTCATAGATGGGACCAATTTCAGAGGAGTACGTACATAAAAATAAAGGTATCCTAGAGGAGATCAGACCATCCCTCAGTGTACCCAAACTTGCTTCCATCTACCCAGAATATCAGGAACTATAACCTAAATTGGTGCAAGCTACATATGAGGCATACATGTGAGAAATATATGTTTCTGGGTATAGGATAATCTATTTTATGATACGTTCTTATGTTCTCCAGTTTCTTCTTCCCACATCTGTTCTTTTTGGCTCTATGTGTACAACAGCTGCATATTTGGGGACACTGATTTCAAACCAAGGGCGCCTATTCCTTGCTTTTCTAATAAATCACTCTTCAGATGGTATATAACTCCAGAAATTCAGAGAATTAGGCCAAAATATCAGCTATTTTTTCGTAACAAAACAAAACAGCATTGTTTCCGTAGTGATATCGCCCTTCTACCTAGCAAATCAAATAGATATATGCCCCATAGAAATCCATTTGTTTATATCTACTTCTGTCCCAAGAATTAGTGTCCAGCCTTTTATACATATGACTCATACATGTTTATCACGCCCTGTCATTACACCTTTCTGGACTGGAAAGAAGCTGAACAAACAAACAGTGGGAACTATGGCCTTTAAACAAAAGGAATGGAAATACGTTGCGGTCCGTAGAGAGGATGGCAGGATCCATGTTCCTTCCTGAAGAAGGATAAAGATATTGACCCCAGAGCAATTTCAGCCAGCGTGAGGCTGTTGCTTCTCAAAAGGCAATTCTCAAGCACAGATAGTGAACATGACAGGAGCACGTCACCGTCAACACAGAAGAGCTGACGGAGCATCAGCTCCTCTGAATCCCAACCCTGTGTATTCCTCATTTGCTAAACCCTGAAGTCTTCATTCAAGCCACATTATTGCTCAACGTTACTGTTAAGGAGATATGCAGCAAGGTTTTAATGATCAAGAATAATATGCAAACACTACATCTGCCGTATCATTAATAATTCTCTAATAGAAACCAAATAATGTACTTGTTTATATTTTCTTGCTTAAGCTTTTTATATTTATACAGAAAAGAAGTGAAGATACTGAGGAAGTGTTACACAAGAAGTTTCTCCTGTCCATTATATGTGAGACAGTTAAGAGTGAACCAAGAATGTGAAATTAAAACCAATAAACCCTGTGCCAAATGTTATGGATTCCATAAGTTTAACACCCTTTTCATAATCTTTCATAAAAATCACAGTGCAGCTTCACACCCAATTCATTAATTGCCCCTCTTTAGTTAAACACCAGGCAGCCTGCAGGCCTTTTGTTTGTTTGTTTTTAATTCAAAGGTTGACTGGGACATCTAAGGTGTTTTAACAACAGCCCTGTGCACTACCTAATTTTTCCAGTCTATACAGTTTGACTTTTTTTTTTTTGAGGGGATGAATAGTGTTCTTTGAGTTTACATGTAATAAAACATGGCCAGTGCTCATTAGGCAAGTACAGCAGAGTATTTGTTTTTAAAAGACTGTACCAACTAGACTATTTTCTGCTTAAAGTGACTCCTGCATATGGTAACAGCGTAGCAACAGTACAGTATAGCTGTACATGTCTGACATGCAGAGTTTCAAACTGCACGCATCAATTAGAAAGCCATGTACAATGAGCATCAGGTGAAACCTCACAATCTGTCTGAAGGATACAATTTTAGGCAGTCTCCATAAGTGTATGCTCAGCCTAGTGCTTTTCTAATCCTGTTGTAACTTAGAGGAGACCATACTTTACCACAAAACCCCAAGATGCAGCATCAGTGGTCTCCACCTCTGACTTCTGAGATGCTAAAAACTGCGATCAGGTCTGCTGGCTCCATTAAAAACAAACAGACAAAACCCAAACAAAACCAAGCCTTCTGGTACCATCAAGACAGACCGATAGAAGGTCTTAACTAATGCCAAATACCAATGGCTTTTGCACTGCACAAATCCCCAAAGGCAACCATAAAAGCAACCCAATCGAATTAAAAAAAAAAAAAAAAAAAAGAAGCCAACCCAAAACTTTCTTGGCAATGACACTGGAGATGAGCCAGAAAGGAGAGAGGTTTGTGCTCTGCCATTTGCCTAACCCTCATTCCCACTTGCCAGCCTATGGCTTTGCCTTTCAGTATGCCTAGTACAATGTTTTACAGCTGCTCAAAGAGAAATTTCTCTCCCCAAATAGCGCACAACAACAGTAGCTGGGAAATTCAGGGAACCAGCAGCTGGGGAGATCAGTGTTGGCGGGCTGAGCTGAAATGCCGAAGCCTCTCTCATCACATCTGCGCAGCCAGATTCCAGAGCTGTTAATCAAGCACAACTCAATGGGAGCTTTGCCCAATTAAGTAACAGAGTTTGGCTCGTTCTAGCAAAGAATTATACCACAACAGCAGAAGCCCTTTGGTACGCAAGACTGAGGTTAGCACTCTTTTACTGTACTGGTAAACTCCCTTCCCCATCTCCACCTCTACTAGTCCCTCTAAATAGGAGGCTTTAAAGGCAAATGGTGAAGTGATGCTGAGAAAAGCAGGGATGCAGTCAAAAAGGAACATGGGGCATTTGCTTTTTAGTTCTCTTTATCTTAGTTGTACTACCTGCCCCACTTGCACAATGAAAATCCCTCTTCTCCCCCTCTCCCCAAAAAATTAGAAAACAACAACATTTATGCCCACCCTCAAGCATAACCCTGGTATACTCAGGTATATGTCTCCAAAACCCCTGTGTAGCTTCCCAGTCACATGCAGCCTGGATCTTTCTCTGAGATGTCTACTGAGATCTTTCTCTTCCCCCTCCAAGGAGGCTCTCGGTGAGGTCAGCAGCTAACCTGCTGAAGCCTGGTGTGTCTCCTCTTGCCAAAATCCAGTCTCTAACTCTCTGCAGGGTACAGAAACTTAGTTAAGGGAGGGAATAAATTACTTACTGAAGAAATGAAAATATTAACAAAAAGTAAAAAAAAAATATACATCTATATAAATTTTTCCAAGTGAGTGAATGAGGTGTTCAGAAAGCATCCCAAGCTGCAGAGGACATCATGAGAAAGTATCCTAGGTGGGAAAGCGTACACTGCTGAAAGAAGTGCTAGCCATGCCATACTTTCTCTAATCCCACATTACCCTCTTGGATTCTTGATTACTGAAAAGATTACTTTCTCTCAAGATCCTGAAGCTCTGGTCCTGTGAGACAAAAGAGAGGGAGGTAGTAGAACTGGACCAGGCTGAGTGAGAAAGCAAGTCAATAGTCCTCACTGAAATAATTTTTTCTTGAGGTTTCTATCACCAGTCACTGAGGAGTTAAGACCTAGAAACCTTTATGATCAACTTTATTTTGCAGTGAAATTTATTTAAAACCAGCTCCCACTACCAGTTTTGAAATAATGTCTGACTGCAGAAGGATTTTCAAGATCCATATTATCAAGAGAAAATGTTTCTTTTCCCCTCCCCCCTTAAATAAGAAGGCTGCATGACCAGCTATACATTTGGATCTATCTTCTATTTACACTGATTTTCAGAAACAAGCGCTGCAATGATTTACATTTACACATTGCTTGTGGTCCCACTGAAACCAGCGAGATTATTCCCGGAGTACAGAATTAAGCATGTGCATAAATCTTTGCAGGATCTCAGCCAAAGAGACTGTTTTCTTTGGAAACAATAAAGAGACATAGGCTTGTGGTAACTCTGTGAGCCAAACCCTGTCCTCAGAAACACAAGTTCACTTCTCTTTGGGGATGTATAGTTGAAACACAGCCCCCCCCCCCCCCGGAGCACACCCAGCCATGGGAAGCAAAGTAGAGACAGGCAAAAGCCCTGGCCCCCTCCACCTGCAGAGACGGGAGTTACATTTCATGAAGGAGTTCATCGATGTGAAGACATGGAGGCATGTTGGTGTAATTTAGGTGCATTTTTGGCTTAACACTACAGCCAAACATAATCCTCTCTGGTCTCTCCTTCTGCCACATAACATTTGGTCTTCCATGGCTCTCATTGCTATGGGGGTCACGTAACAGGAATGTATCTAGATAGGTTTGAGAAGCACGTGCAACTTTTTATAAAGAATAATGGATAGCCTACATTATTCATAACATAACTGATTTCATTTGCATTATGCTTTACTTTCCGGATTTTTAAACAAGGACATCCTAATAGGATTGTACAGGTATATTTCTTCTGCAATTCATGCTCTACACTAGAATTAGATGTCTTCCACCAAAATCATTATTAAAATTAGCACTACACATTGTTAGATTGTGGCCTAAAATGACATGGTTAAAATACTGTCTACACCACCTGCATCTTCTATTTCTCTATTTCACAGAGAACAGATATAAAACTTTAAAATAATGACAAGGACAAAAAAAATTAAAATTTCAGGAAAACAAGAAGCAATACAGATCTAAAAGCTCATGTAATGTTATGTTTGATGGCTGCTAAACAAATTAAAAAAAAAAAAAATATGCCTCCGAGTTACCCCAAACCCTCTGTGAAACAGTAAAATGGAAGGAAAAAAGCCCCAGACAAACCCAACAACAGAACAGCCGGGGCAGTGGAGAATGGCTTGGAGCAGATAAGAGTTGATTCTCTCCCTTAAAATTCATAACCATGTTTTTCTTCCCCAGAGATATTCTTCATGCGCAGTGGCTTCACAGCATTTCTGTTAGAAAAAGAAAACCTTGCACGTAAACACACTTGCATTTGTCACTGTCTGCATTGGGACTCGACTAATTCAGGTGAGTAAATCTGTTATGGAGACTATCATTGATAATCCACTGAGAAGAAAACACTGATTTTCATCTTGAACCAAAACCTGACATGATCAACCCCCCAAAACCCCACAAAGCAAACAACCCACCATGGAAATTAGAGACACACACACATACCCTTCCCCTCCAAAAAAAAGCAGAGCTGACTGGATTCGTCATTCTGGGTACCTTAAAATCTGTTCTCTTCCCTGTATTAATGTAGAATTTTCCTTGGAAGACAAAGTAGAAGGGAGTTGTCTTACTAGGCATTCTCACTCGGTCCTGTCGTCTTTCAAGAACTGCTGTTTTAAAAGACTGGCAAGTATTTTTTTTTCCTTTTCTTGCATTCACAAGACAATATTAGGTAACTGGTTTAAACCCAGTTCAGTCAATTGGAAATGGCCCATCAACATCAGCATCACAGAATCAGTCCCTGAGACCCCATTCTGTAGTGCTGGAGAAGAAAGAGACTCCTTTAAAGTCATCCAAGCAAAAAGAGTAAAAACAGGCATTCATGAAATGAATGTCCAAGATATATTGTCCAAGATAGAATAGTAGAGGCCGAGGAGAACAAACAATATAAATAGAGAACACGTTTTTCCTTGCCTGCTTCACAATAGCTAAGATTCTTTTAAAAAAGAATAGGTAGAAAGATAAGACATGCATGCCTGATACTGAAGAAAAGACTGTTTGTACCCAGCACACTGGATAAATTGTTCAAGAACAGTTCAGCCATGTCAAAAAGTGACCCTCTCATGCTGCCAAGGTCAGTCAGACCCATAGTCAGTGTTAGTCAGAAAGGTCATCGCCACTTGTATATTTAAAATATATTCACCTGATTTCTCCTAAGACTTCACAAACTTAGTAGAGACCAGTCGGGTAGGGGATTTTAGGTGTGGTATGGTATGGTTGGCAGCTGTTTTATTGATGGATCAAGAGCTGTAGGCAGTATTCAGCCCAGTGCTGAAGACTATCAGAAAGCCTGTATGCTGCTGCAGACCCCAATTATAGGCAGAAGCGGGACTGTGATAGATACGTGCTGGGTGTACGTACACAGTTCGCTTGCTCTCTCACACACATACCCATCACTGTGTGACACTAATAATAAACTACGCAGTTGGGCCTGTCTCTGTATAGCCAACACACTAGCTTTTATGTACCAACCGAACCCATTGAACCTCTGTGTATTTGTAATACCAAGAAAAGGAGAGGTCTGACTCCTAAACTCCTAATTCCTGGTTAAAATTACACTTCACTCCTAGTGTTCAAGACAACATCTATTTAAATCTCAGCCTGATCTCAGGAAGACCCTCTAACGTTTAACATAGCATGGAAAAAATTCACATAAGCCTATTCCCATGGAAATTTATTATACAGGTGCATCCTGAGAAGTAGCTTACTTGAACAGGAAAAACAACAACAATGCATTAAGATGTAAATTAAATGCAGGATGGTAGCTAGTCTTCCAGTCAAGCAATTCCCATTGTTATTTTGACTTACGGATCATCAGAGGAATGCTGGAAAGCAGCAACTTTTAAACATCTGCTAATCAATTCTATTATTTCTCTAATTCCATAATTTTGTTTAAAAATACTGATTTCAGGAGAACTTTTAGGGTAAATTTGTAGCTAAAATTGTCTGAGCCTTGCATTGAAATTGTGATGGAGCTACATTTTGGCAAAAATTAGATAGATTGCTTTGTGGTCCTTATCTGTTAAAAAAAAAACCAAACCAACAATAAAAATGTTAAAGAGTTAAAAAAAAATAATTAAAAGGAACAGTGGAAATATCCAGTGGGATTTACTTCACAGAATCGCCTTCTTTCCAAATTTATAAGCTACTCTTTTGAGACAGTTGCCCTGCAGAGTACACAAAAAAGACAAGGCTTAGCTGGAATGCCTCACACGCAACGTGAAAGAAACAGCATTCAGGTATACCATGATCCCCAATGTTATTTCATAACAACTCTGGCAAAGACTCTCCCATTCTTGTAGAATTGTTGCTTTCAGACAATAAAGTTTCTTTTTCTGTGGTTGTCTTATTTTTCTAAAGGAGACCTATATGTAATTATACCCACACCTCCATTATATACACTACATACACTAACTAGGCAGGATCCCTGTCCAGCACAGAGGAAAACTCAGGGCAGGCAGTGGAATTATGCTATTTTAAACTAGCCGTAGCTTTGTCCCATGATGTCTAGTCAACAGATATGCATCATTGCTAATTGGCTGTCCAGTCTCATCTGTCCATGGTTGAAAGATAAAAGTGTGAAACAAACTCCTCTAGGTTTTAGGGCCAGAATAGACTAAAGTTCAATTCATTTTCATGTAGGTTTTTTTCCAGTGTCTTCAGAACCTGAATAGCAAGCAGATTTGCCCAGAACCCTTTCAAGAAACTTCCTGTGAAAGTTTTTTTTCCCCAGATGAACTCACTGCCCACCCCTCCCACCCCCCCAAAATAATTTAAAAAAAAAAAAGCATCCTGGAAATCACAGATCAAGATTTTCTCTTTTGTGTTCCACAGTATGCCAGCAGTTAATGACATTACAGTGGCTTAGGTGAGAGAGTAACAGCATATCCAGTACTCAGTACAGAAACAAAGAGAATGGAGAGGGAGGGAGAAGAGCCTTTCTTCAGTCAACAACAACAACAGAAATCAAAGTGAAATGAAATCAAAATGTGCTGGGAACCTCTAATATTTGTAACTACCGCAGAACTCAAGTACTCCTTTGCTGGAGCTAGGACTTCTGATTTTCCAGATTTTCTATTAACAGTACCTGCCAATGATTACTCACTAAGAAAGTTTTTGTACATATACAGGAACTAAAGTGATTATAGAGTGCAATTACTGTCCTACCTCAAGAGTGGTCTAGTAGAGTTCAAGACACAAAAAAGAAGTGCTGAGACTCACTCTAACTTTCCCATGGCCCTTTCAGACACATGCTGAGAGGGTCTTCCTGTGCTGTTAGAGCACAATGATGCAGAGGGTGCTTAACATCCTGCACTTGTATTCCTATGCTGCATGCACACAGTTCTTGTTTACTTTGAACGATGATTTCTGACTTAAAGCTTTAAAGCCAGCCTGTGCCACTTTCTGCTCCCAAGCTAGGACACTCAATTCTCTGCACCACTGAGCTGCAGAAGCCGTCTCAGCTAGCACAGGTATTATCCCATTTCAGAAGTCCTTTTTGTACTACCCTTCCCACCTCCTCTCCTCCCAACATCTGTGGGCACGCAGCTGGGAGCGACCCTCACTGAACGTGTGCTAAGGCAGAAAAGGCAAAAGAGATCTTTTCTAGCTGATGAATAACTGAGGGAACTGAGAGGAGGCTGAGGGGCTGGGGCTTGCTCAGCCTAGGGAAGAGATGGCTGCAGGAGGACCTAATGGTCACCTGCCTGTACCAACAGGGCAGTGATCAAGGAGATGGAGCCACACTCTTGCAGCGGTGTATGGCAGGATGAGACACAATGGCTGAAAGCTGAAACAAGAGCGGTTCAGGCTGGATATAAGGAGCGACTTTTTCCTCATGGGGGCAGGCAGGCAGTGGAGGAGGTCATCCGGAGAGGCTGTGAAGGCTCCGTTGCTGGAGGCTTTCAAGAACTGCCTGGACAAAGACTTGAGCAACCTGGTTTGATCTCACAGGTGACCCTACTTTGAGCTGGAGGTTGGACCAGAGACCTCTCGACATCCCTTCCAACCTGAATCCCTCTGTGGTCCTTCAAAAAGAAGTGAGTAAATTCAACAGTTCGGTTTATATGAACACCTGCCTTCACTCTGGTCCATCAGGGCTGTGATCTCAGGACAAAGCCGATATTTGCTTCTTCAAAGTACTCCCACTCCTGCATGCTTTGTAAAGGTGAAGGCTCAGGTGCCCCCTGGCCCTCTTGCGTGGGGAGCACACTTGGAGCTTTCAGAAGAGCAGGTCACGCCATTTTGAAACATGGGGAAGCTCAGGCTGCTATCAGATTCATGCTGACCTTTCTGTAGCTCAATGCGAGATCTTTTTCTTGTAATTTCCAGGCAGTTATGTCATTTGCTGCTGACAAAACAGAACCTATACCTGTTATAGGCAAAAGCCTTAGAGGCTTAATTGTTTAATGGAGAAATTCTCAACAAACACTTATCTTGTAACAAAATAAAAATGCATTTTTAAGACACCTTTGCTATATCAATATTTAATAATGGCCTTCATACAAAAGGTACTTGCAGATGCCTACATACCGTTTCAATTAAGATATAAACAGACATAAAACTATTTAAGCAGAAAATACAATGTATTTTTGAACAGCTCATAATTTAAGATCATAAAACTGAGAGCAACTGTAGGGCTCACAGCCTGTCACTGGTTTGAATTCAAATAAATGTTAACAAAGTTGACTGTCTCAATTCAGTAAGTCTCACGCTATTCCTCATCTACCTTATGGAGACCACAACTGCACTTCATATCCTTGCCACGATTCTCCATAGAAAACCTAGAAACCAAAAAGCCAGAGACTCTAAAAGGCAAAGTAGTTTCAGGACCAGATCAAGGCTGAAACAAACCCAAAATATTGTCAAGGAAGACATGAATTAATTTTCTGTCCCCTTTATTCATTCAGTGGATGAACACAAGTCTTTTTCCAGAGAGATGGTCTCTGAACAGAAACAAGTTCTTTGGGAAACCTCAAAATAAGTGAAGGGGCTTTCCACAACTCAGGCCAGAAAAATATGATCTTTTATACTTCAGACTTTGAAAGCTCTCTCTAGAAACCATCTTCTTTGTAAAGCCTCAGATCAATGTCATTAGTGGTTAATAACAACTATTATCATTTGTGACTCTTCATTCTTACATATATATAGCAAATGTATTTTTAAGACGAGGAGGGGGAAGCGATCCCACACAAGAACATAACATAATCACCAGTTATCCTCAAGGGATGTATTAGTCATTTCTCAAAAAACAAATAGAAAACCCCAGTACCATTACATCCATCGCATTAAGGATAGTTGCAAGTAGGTATGTTGCCTACCAACACCCAGTGGGTGGTCAAAAGCACTTGCCGTCTGACCTCCCCCTGGCAGCGGCGGGGGGGCTCTAGGGTGCAGCTGGCATTAGCCGCCCCAGTTGGAGGCGGTGGGTGCTGGAGGCTGGTGGGGGCTGCCTGTCTGGTACCCGCATGCTGACTCCTGGGCTCTGAGCCAGCTCCATAAAACCCAATCAGATAAAACCCAAGCTTTTCAAATATGCACCTGGGGATCATACTGAGCAGCACAACTATGTAACTGAGTTGGGTATAACACATAAGGGAGCCTAATACCTTTGAGGATGAGAAAATTACTGTTCATTATGCTAAGTAATGCCTTATATCAGCATGTAAATAACTTTTCTTTGTAAGCAATCACCAAAGCATTCTCAACAGAAAATTAATATATCTGATTTGTTTATGTATTCATCTAATTTAGGGCAGAAAGATTTCAAACTGAAACTAGATATGAAAGTGCGTCACTAAAATTTTTCTGAGCTACGTGTTAGGATCCATATATATTCATACTTATACAGACACACACACGCAATTACATGCTCTGTCTCTGTGATAGGCTGAATCACATAAGATGTTAAATATACAGTCCTGTGCCGTTTGTTACAAGAGATTTCACTCATCTCCCTATTTCTGACAGCCATAGTTTTGGCGGGAAATTAAAAGTTAATATTTTTTTTTGTCCTTTTGTCTTTTTCCTTATCAGTAGTGCCTCCAAGGCATGCTAAAGTATGCTGAAAGTGACCTTCACTTTACTCATATGGTCCTGAAACAAGTGATTTAGCCTCCATACTTGTAGAAGTAAACATAAGAAACACCCACTGACTGACAAATATTTCATCAGAATTCAGCCACACATTCGCTCCTAGGCATAGAGGGGAGGGCATTTTAGATGATGACCTCATTTAGTAAGGCATCATCATTTAAGTTCACCACCATTATATG
>JANHGO010001732.1:0-32883 GCA_024606505.1 Aquila spilogaster
AAGGATTGCGAACGCTCCCCGTCCGCGGGCAATTGGGAACTGCCACGCGTTGGGCTGGCGAGGGCGGCCGGGGAGCGGGCACGGCAGGGCATGGCCTGCCCCTGCCCCTGCGTGCCTCTGCCTACGTGCTCCCTGGGAGCGCGGCGCCGATCTGGCTTTCAGGGAGATTCCAGGCTCGCCAGCCGCAGTGTGCTTGGTGCGCGTCGCGTCGCTGCGGCTTGTGTGTGACTAGTGCGGATCGAGCTTCGTTTCACCTTTTACGGGCTACTGACTCTCTTATTGAACTCCCCTTTACCCCCGTCTCCCCGAATCCAGCGGCACAGCGGGTCTCACCTGTCCGCTCCTTAGGGCCACGCACACCCTGCGACTATCTCAAGGGAAGGGACCGTAAACGAGGGCTGTGGCGACGGCTGCGTGAAGGAAGGATTCCCTTCAGCGCTCCTGCAGCATCCGTCCGAGCCCCGCTTCTCGCTGCAGCTGTCAGTGGGGAGCAGATGTTCCTGTCCCACAGTGGCTGTTTTTATCCTGCTGTACACGCACGTGACGGGTGGAATATTGACATTGTGATCCTCTGTCCCATCCTTCCCCTTCGGAAATTTAGGATCGAATTAGATGTCCTAGTGGCAGAAGGGAGAAATGTGTGATCCCCGAAGTTGGTACAAAACTCTTGCAGATATTCTGATGTGGGTTTTTGTTTGGTTGTTGTTCCTGAATAGAATTCCCACCCCTCTTCTTCCCCGGCAGCAGATAAACACTCTGCTTATTCTTTTTCACTTCCAAGGAAAAAAAATATTCACAGCACTATGAGAAAGAAGGAAATCACAAAGGTGCTTAGAGAATAAATAGTTATTTGGCAATATTACTATGCAGTAAAACATAAATTGTATCCCCATTTCTCTTCAGGTGACAAGATGTAGAAATGTACAGATCGCTTTTATCCCAAGTCAGTCAATGAATTTATGTAGATTTGCCATTTCAAACAGAGGGTACAAATCTTTCTTTGTGCAGCAACTCTGTAATTCTACCTTTGTCAACTGAAGACAATAAACTAGAAAGATTAATGTACGTTTTGTCCTCAGTAGTAAATCGTATTGTCAAACGGGGAGAACTTTTTATTCAAAGAACTGGATCAATAGTTGACTTTGTTTTGAAGCATTTATTTAAGAAGCTACTTAAAAAGAACGAGGTTCATGCTCTTAACATCCTTAAAGAAGTCTCTCAGAGGCAATTATTCTATTTGCCAATCTAGCGGTCACTGCCGTGTAGCAACAAAAAGCATGAAAGTTAGACGTAGAAATCCCTTTGGGTTCAGACAGTGCATTCTCAATGGAAGAAGTACAGTGGGAAATTAAAAAGTGAAATTCTCTTTAAAAAACTCTCTATTTGAGTGTTTTAAAGAGCTTTCTTTGAGTAGGTGAGTTTCATCTCTAACCAATGAGCTTCAAGGTCAACTAAATACAAATGACAGATGTGGTCTGTGCCTGAAAGAAAACCACCAACTTCATGTAACGTTATTTAAGCAATACATACATAGTTGGCTGCCTGAGTGTTGTTTTAATCCATAAAATGTTAGGGTTCAGAAGAGCACAGTGTGTCCTTAACTGGAATAAAGTACTGTATTTTCAAATATGGGAGATTACTGAAGCTGCTGCTTTACTGATGGTGTCCGTTTTCAACACCTGTCAAAATCAGTGAAAAGAGCCCAATTGATTTCAGTTAAATTCAATTTGACACTTATATTGTAGATGACCACTTGAAATTTCAACAGTTTCAAGTACCTTTAAAAGCAATTTATTTACGATTGATTTAAGACTCTCCTATTTTTATGTGAATACTAAAAAAAGGAAACACTATCTAAAAACAGCAAAGCCTCCAAAAAGACTGATATCACGTATATATATCATCTACATATTCTATCTGCTTCCATCAAAAATAAATTCATTAGGCCAGAGGATCTACCCCAACAGGACTTTGACTAAGTCAAGATAATGAGGAATTAGGTGGCTACTGCATCTGTTGGCTGCTTACTTGAGTTATGTGAGTAGAGTATATTCAGTGTTCTGGAGTCAAAGCTGAGAAATTTGCAAGAAAGCAAAGAATAAATAGCAACAATAAAGAAAAACAGGGGGAAGAAAGGGCATGAAAACACAAAGTGAAAGGAAAAAGAAAGAAAAGGCAAAGCCATAATGTTTTTTTAAACTTCATCTTGTGTTGTTTACTTGCTTTCATTTGGCCTCTTTCATCATTTAAATCCCTGTGATCTTATGTTTGGCATTTTGGTTTCTTAAAGTGTTTCAAATTGAGATCGCTAAATGAAAAAATAATGCAGCCCCCACTGCCATCCTCCAACACTGATACAACTTTAAAACTGCTTTCTTCTGCTGTCTTTTCACTCCGTGAGTTCTGTCTGGACTCCTAGAAGCCTACTTCTAAGGGCTTTAAAGAGGTGGTAATGTTATGTCTAACTGCTGATGCACATCCTTTGCAATATGTTGTACTTCAGAAATTCATCTAATAATCTCAGCAGAAAATGAAACATAGTCATTAATATTTTCAAATGCTGGCTCAAATCAGTCAAATCTGAGAAAATTCTGTTTAAATAGCAAGAGACACAGCTCATCAGGAAGACCTTTCTCCAAAACAAATGGTGTTTTCTATCCCCAGCCATTTTATCTGTGCTGGAGGAGGCTTTCTGCAAATAAATAATAAAAAAAAAAGATGGATTTTTCTTCCACAGCTGAACACACAGGCTTCCACTTCGTTTTTCAATTTCTTTTCAGGTAGCTGAAATGCTTTTGATCACAATTTATAAATATGTCAGGCAAAGCTCCAGTAAACTAGCAAGAATATATATTGAACAGTTTGAGTTTGAAAATTGTGTCAGAAATTGTATGTTGGCATATGTTATAAAGAATCAAGAGTTCTATACAAGTGCATGTTGAAGTGCATAACAATATATTCTGTAGTCTTGTCTAATTATATAAAGATTTGGGTGAATAGCTCTTTCAGTCAGCCAGGATTTGGAAAAATTTCCTACTGTGAGCATTTCAAAGGCAAGACAAAGTAGGAAGTCTCCCCTCTTCAGACTCACTAAACAGAGTGTTGCACTGACCTTAGCCCACCCAACAACTATTCAAGATTTCGGTCTGAGCTGTTCTCAACTTTCTGTAAGCAAAGATTAATATCTCTAACTGATTTGGAAGTGTGCACTAAAGCTGTGTATTTCCAATAAAGGCATGTCAACAAGCAGATCTGAAAGAGGGAAAAGCCACCATAAAGATGGCAAAAGAAAACTCTGTGGCCTTTTATGAAAATGTGGATTCTCTCATGCTGCTGTATTGGAGGACAACGATTTGATTCCCTGTAAATTAAGCTTTTTAATTTGAGGTGCTGTAAATATGTTTGAATCATAAGTTCAGAACCTGACCACTGTTTATTTTTTCCCAGTAAGTTAAGGGAAGGTTATATTTTTGGGATAAGGAGACATGCAAGAACAGGTGAGGTTGATGGCTTCCAGACAGAAAGAGAAAGAGCAGCTGCCTTTGGTAGTGGACATTGTTCAGAGTCTCTGTTCTGGTCACTAAGAAGATCTGTGCCTTATGGAGTATGGACACAGACCATTGTCATTACTGAAACTCTGAGACATTCACATATCAGCAGCCCCATGTCATGTGTCCTTCAGAAGCAAGAATGAGCTTCTTTGCCTGCATCAGATCAGTATGTTGGTGTGTTTTTGTATGTGTCAAGGGAGCTGAAAAGAGCACATTTTTGGATGTTTTGGGGGTCCTTGAATACTCATTCATTTCAGTCATATGTTGTAACTGGCATGGTTCTGTAGCAGTTGTTCAGAGAAGAGCCCCGCTTGAGTCAGAGTTGCAGAGCTGAACCAAAGAGCTTCCTGGGTGGTGTGTGTTGGCACATAGTTAGGTGGATGCTGCTGTAAAGTGAGCCTTTCTGCAGGAGATGAAACTGTGGAGAACTGCTTAGGAATGTTCTGCAGACTCTGAGTGGTGTGCTTGTCATGATTTGGAGTGAATCAATGGCTACAGCCCAGTCTGTAGTTGTGTATCTTGGGTTTATTTCCTCTTATTTTTGTTTTGTTGTTTTCTTATTTTTTTCTCCTTACATTGTCTTTTAAAGGTATTTGGTACCACAAACATTCAGATGTTCAGAATAACAGTATCTTCTTGTAGGTGGTACTTTTTAGTCACTACGCAGGTGCTTCCTGCTGACCATGTAAATACAACATGAAATTGTACAACAGGGTAGGCAAAAAGATAAAAGCTGCCTTGCATTTGGAAAGATTACTTGATAGAAAGGTCCAAGAGAAGATGAAGATAATTTTCTAATTTCCTGGAATAGGGATATAGCCAAAAGTGGGACATTTGGTATGTTTTCCAAGTTTGTCCATACAATACAATGTAATAGGACATGATGAATGTTGACAGTATACCTGCACCTAAATATTTTCAGGAAGAAGAATACAATGAACGCATTAAACACGTGGGCAGCACCTTTGACTCAAGGTCTGTTTCGAGCCATGTAGTGCCAGTGTTGGGGGAGATTTTCAAGGGAATCATCACTATCTGCTTATCTAGGATTAGTTATCTCCTTTTGTAGCATATGGCTTTTTGTCCAGTCTGTCTGTTCTTACACAGTTTTGGAATCCCTTCTGCAGCTCATACTGGAGTAAGTAATGCTACTTCAAGGCTTCACAGCATTATGAACTTACAAAATCAAGAAGTTGCACTAAAAACTATCTCACTGTAGTAGTAAGAACTACTTTAAGATGAAAGCTCATATATAATAGAGATACCTGGAATAGATATCTGAACAAATTAACTGAAAGAGAGCTTAACTGCTAAAATGACTTGTCTGAAGTAACATGTTTGACAACTGGAATTTTTATATAAGAGATATTTGACATTTATAGGTAGAAAAGAAACATAGAAACATTTCATGTTAATTTATTTTGTCTTCTGGAATGATTGTACTTACTGTTTTTGTATCAAGGAATTAAGCCGCTTGTTACACTTGTTTACACACAGCACTCTTGGTCTGAAACTAATATATTTAGCAGGCTTGTGGTCTCTCTTGCTCCAGCCTATGTGATCCTGCAGTCGAATAGCTGCTGAATTACGCATTTGCACAATTCTATGTATACACAGGACTCATGTATACAGAGAAATAAATTAAAAAATGTTTTATAGTGTTGATGTTTAAAAACACTTTGTTTTTCATTACTTGTTAATCTTTTTTTTTTCTGTTAGTGGAGCTGCTTGTCTGCAAACATGCATTCACATGCTTCATATTTTTAGCTGAAATTTGGTATTCATGTAGCTATCAGGGGAAACAATTAGAATATTTACTCTTCTAAATCAGAAATATTTGGGAATCCAGTCTGGGAGATGTATAGCTGGATATACATGCACTTATTCCACTTTGGACTTTATTGGGATAGATAAAGATGAATTAATCATTGCAGTGGAACTTTACAGTTGCTTAGGGACCAGTGGTTTTAAGTTGATTGTACTAAGTGTTGGTAAACAGAGGAAAGTCCTTAGCAATGTTGTGGAGAACTGATAGCTCAAGGACGCTAATCCCTCAAAGTTAAACAGGTTGTGAATGATATTCTTTGGAGCTAAAAGGGCAAGTAGGTGTGTGATTGTGACTGAAAGGTGAATTAAAGAAGCAGGAGCTTAGTAACTAGCCTAACTGAGAGACGCCCATCTTGATTTGACAACAGTATGTAGAAGCCAGTTAGAAAAAAATCTGCATATAATGTCAACATGTAAAAAGTCTGAAGCAAATATAATCTGATATGAATTCGAATCTGTAAAACATAATGGAAGTGAGGTGAAGGAACAAGCCATGGCTCAGCTAAAGGACAACAATATATATATATATTGCATTGTATTAAGAAAAAATGATATCTATAAAAATGGAACCATTCCAAGTTCAAGAAAATCAAATTGCTAACAGTGTTTCTGGAAAGAAGTAGGAGAATGTACTAGTATTCCATAGTCATTGTGAAGTACTTTACAAGTAGTTAGTTTCTGAGGAATCATTAAACAGTATTTTTATACGGAATATTTTGTAAAACAGCTGATTCAGATGAACTGAATTCAAATGTGGATGTATACTGCCTTGGAATACTCCAGAAATTTCTGGAAATAGTCAATGTCCTATTAAAGCTAAGAGGAAAATTAAAATAAAATTAAAATAAAAACCCATGCAACATGATCCATGTTGTAAAGGAAAAGCTAATTGAATGGCAAGGTGGGATTTTGAATGCAATGGTTCAAAAGCTTTGAATTACTATTAGAATTCGAGGCAGAAGGATTTTGGAAGATAAGGTCTTGTTAAACAAACGTGAATTCTTTCCTTGAGAATGTTAGAAGTTTGGCTGATAGGACTAAATGCTTTTGTATGTCTGGATGGATAGCTGTATGCTTAGAAATGAGGTAGATAAACTCCACTTCCAAAACTGGGATTTTACCCCTGTGAATAATCATTTTTATAACAATTCAGTGTTGTAAAATGATTAGTTAAAGCAGTGCTATGACCACTACTGCATGCTGCTATATTGCATTTGGAGAATTTTTATTTTTATTTGGTATACATAGAGATGAGTAGTGGTAAGAAGAAAAGAGAGACTAAATTGTTCACATGTATAGATAAAGTGGATAGAAGAATGCTATATCAACTTTTTATGAAATAAGATGATGACGAAAAAGTAGAAAATGTATGGAGAAGAGTCCCAAGTGCTTTGTAAAATGGAGAAATTATCTAATATGGAGTAAGTAAAGACATCAGTTAGCTGATAAGGAAGGAAAATTCAGATATGAGTGAAATTTTTAATCTAACAGAGAAAAATTTCATAATCCTTCCTTCTGGACATCACCACCAGAACTCTTCAAAGCGTTAATACCATATGTATTCTTCATGGTGAGATCAGCTACTAGAGGAAACTACCAAAAATAATGACTTATTCTGCATTGCTCAGATACTCATATAAAATCCTATCTATCTTTTCATCAGGTGCACTTTATGTTTTAACCAAATAAAACATTTAAATTTAAGCATGAGGCAAATGGAAGGGCCTTTGATCTATCTAGTTCTTTCTGTCCTTGAATATTCTGATCAATGTCAGTTTTAAGTATACAACTGTAATAATTTAAAATAAGTTGATGTGAGTCAGGCTTCTGGATAACATGTTAATTCTCATTATTTAGCACCAAATTTGTATGTAACACACTTTCCATACACAAAGGCACATAGCATTTGTATTTTCATTTCACACTCCTCTTCCACCTTCTAATATTCCCTTAGCTAATTGTTAAGGATTTTAGAAGATTCTAAACTGTTCCTACATATAAAACTGGTCAGTTGTGTCCATATATTCTTATATTAAATTAAAATAGATACTAAATATTCTAATATTAAATGAGATACTAAATTATTTTATGGATATGTTAAAGTTTTAAATTGAGAAGTACTTTATTACATTTTGGAATTTTAGAGTAAGGACTCATAGGATTATAATTTCCCTTTTAATATTATGAAAGTAAAAATTACAGTATTAGACCAGATCATAAGAATTTTTTCACTCTCATTTTCCAACAGCAAGAAATGTCACATTGGAAAGTTGCATAGGAAGTTCACCATGAAGGAGGTTACTTATACTGCTGCTACAGCCAAGGATGCCCAGTAGCCATATATATAATCATGGTTTGTGTCACTTCACTTGGATTTCTTTCTTTTTCCCATCAGTATATCTTTTCCTGACAGTTTCTACATTTCCGTTCTTCACACCACCCAAATGAACAGTGTATCTGTCTCATTCAGTCTGCAATGACCAGTGAAAAAGGAGTTCCTACCCAGACAGTCCTTTTGACTGAGCTGAATAAAATCTCACATCAAGCTCTCATTGCCATCCTATAATGCTTTGGTTATTTATATATTTTCTAAACCGTCATAATCTGTGAATTTCCAGCCCTCAAATGTTAATTTGCCATTTGTATTTTTCACAAGCCTTAGCAGCCAGAAGTCTTGCTAAGAAAAAAAAAAAAAAAATCCCTGCCATGTTTAATGTTATGTTATGATGGACTTGTGGTAATGCCTTTCTGGACCAATTTACTCCATGTAAAATAGTTTAACAGTTAGGAGAAAGAATTTCTTGTTGTGACCTCTGAGGGAAAACAAGCTGCTTTGCTGAGGAGAAAAGAAGCCGCCTCTGCCCCTTCCCTGAACCTACATGACTTTGTTGTCTGCTGAGTTGCTGCCACTCTTACTTGCCAGAGGACTTGGCTTGCTTGTGCAAGCTCACCACTAACTAGATTACAAGGTAGACATGCAGTATTTTTCCTTTGTTAAGGTAACTGTGACCAGTATCATTATCCATAGCTACATCTTTCTATTTTTATTCTATTATATATGTTCCTACTTTTCTACCATAACATTTTATGGCATTGAATTGGTTGATTATTCATTTTCTTCAGACACACACATTTATGTAAAATTAGGTACCTTTGTAAAAATCTCTCTGTATTTGTTTTGTTGCCTTAAAATGTTATAAGAGCGCCTGGTTTCTTGCATATAATTTGCCAGAGCACCAAAGATAATTAGCAATGTTAAATCTTGCTTTAAAGTTCCATAAACATTTTTGAAAATGAAAGGCTGAAGTCACACAAGTATTTTTGGAAGTGCTGCTCTACGTAGTGTTATCTGTCATTCTGCATGGTTTCACTGTCTGCCCTCTTACTCATAATGATTGTCGAGTCTCCGTATGAAAAAATGTTTCACTATGCAACCTTCAGTTCTAATTGCCTTTTTCAAGAGCGGATAATGAGAACTGAATTTCACATACTGGGAGATGAATGACATGTAAGAGCATTATAAGTTTGTATATATATAATATATGAGGGCTACTCCAAAAGTGTTACTATGTTAGCACATCAGAGGCAGATGTTGGTGGTAAATTTTGTTACTGTGTAACAGATGGCAGCAGAGGGGCAGTCTGACAAAAATGGTATGGTTGTTAACACAGTGAGGTGGTAGATGGTGAAACACTGTGAAATAGAGGGTCACCTCCACTGGTGCAGATTTTGAGGAGCGTGGCATGCTGGCAAAAATGCAGAGCTAATGATGGTGGCTGTGTTGAAAAATAATGTTTTGCAGCTGAGAATTTGCTTTATCAAATAGAATTATTGTGCTCTTTGTATCTGTTGTAGTTTCCACGGAAATAAATAGGGGGTTGTTCCTTTTGGAATTACCTACATAGATATATTATTTTGCAACTTTTTAAAGAGATTTTTGTGAGTTTGCTTTTTGTTATTGTTGTTTCTTTGAGTGTTTTGGCTTTTCTTTTGTGTGCTACAGGGTTCTGCAAAACTTTAGGTACCACCAGCCATGAACTGTAACATTTGTTTTTCTCAGCTGAATCACTGTAGATAATTACAACCATTACAACTATCCATTGTTTGCAGGTAGCTTAAAATATTGCTCCTAACATATGTTACTTCATGCTTTAACATTGAATTTCTTTTGTTTTCTGCACTCACATACCATTTTATGTTCTCTTGACATTACAGCTCGTATAATTCTATGTCCTCTTCAAATTTCAGCTCCTGACTTCTTGATCTTTTACATGACTAAACATCGTAAATAACACGTTAACTAATATGCTATCCACTGGAGATAATGAAAACGGATGATTTAATTTCTCTTTTCTGTCTCTTTACAATTAACCAGGGCCTAATCCATGATAAAGCTTTTCCTCTTGTCCCATGAGTACATTGCTTTACTGTCAAGTGCAAAATCTTAACTGGTTTTTAATATTTTCCTATATCATGCCCTTTCAAAGTAATTGTTTTTGACAACTGTTATCCATGATTTTGGAGTTGTAGCTAGGATAGGATAAGCAGATTTGCTACCCTGCAGCCTTTCTCATTTTCAGTTAACTACTGCATAAAACTCACAGTTCAGCTAGATGACTTCAGGGCTCCTGCAGAACTCGTGGATAACTGTATTTAGGCCTAATGAAGTATGGCTTTTCAATGTATCAGTTTTTTCCAGCATTTTCTTACTACTAATGTTTGGAAACTTTGTCCATGACTTCTCCATCTTCTGGAGAAAAGTGAGAAAATTAAGTATTTACCTGCTTTTTGTAATGTTAGCATTTTAACAATTCAGACCATACCACCAGTTCTTTCTTATCTTTCCATCTTTCTTCATTATTTGTTCATGTCTTTGGCTGTTTACTTTTCATAGTCTGCTTTGGAGTCCTTCTAATTTACATCTTACATTTTTACCTTCTAGAAATCTTGAATTTTTCTAGGGAATAAGGGTTCAGCAGCACTGAAGAAAGATTGTGTCTGTCACTGACAGAGGAAAATTATTTATTTGTCCCTTATATTATATGAATTGGTTTATTTATTTACTTATAATTTTATGATATTCTCATTAAAAAAATCAATAATTTTCTAAATTTATTTTAGATTAAGTGGGATGAAGTAGGGGCTGGATCTAACTGGGGAACATCCTCACTATTGCTTTTGCAAGAGACATCAGAAGAATTCTTGTTGCCTATTTCAAATTCTACCCACTTTGGTGTGTTTTGCTTTGTTTTGTTTTCTTTTTCCCAAAGCTCCTCTTTGGGATTTTCATGTAGGAAAAAAAGTATGGTAAATTCATATGTACATGCATTAGGAAGGTAATGTTATCCATATCGTGTCATCATAGTAAAATTCATTGCATACCTTAAGACCTCATGTGCAAATCTATTCCCTCAGTGTCCACAGATGGACTGATATTTTTAAGCTTCAGTGGAAGACTTGAAAAAAAAAAAAAGTCTGCCTATTAAATATGAAGTCCTATGAAATATTTGCTATTTCAAGAGTACATGGAATTTAAATCAAGTCTCTTATTTATAAGGAAAAAACACCTGTAAATCAGTAATTCCCTAACTTTTCCTCATTTATGGGGTAGATATGATTTCTTTTTCACCTCTCCTCCATTAGTCTGTTTATAATCTTGTGTTGTTCTACTTCCATAGGATAGTATTTAATGTACAGAAGAATACAGATTAGAGAATATTTTAGAAAACTTCAGATGAAAGTGGAAATTCTGGTAATCATAATGTTAGTTCTAGAAAATGTTGACTTAATATCATCCATACTGAAGGGCTATGACTTGTCCTTAAGAAATATCTAGGACTTGATATATTCCCTAGAATCAAGGAAATCAACATTTACAATGTCAAACTGAGTTGAATTAATAATTGCTAAAACTGTGTATGCTTTCAGACCAGTGCAAGCATTTTATAGTCACAGAAATGTGTAAGAAGATGTCAATATTTATGCATATTATTTGAGCATAAATTAATTGTACTGAATTTTGCAATTCATAAGTTGTTTATACCAATGACATTTTCTAGGCACATGCCATCGTTTTACTGCAGGAAAAGTGCAACCCTGCCCACAGCAGGGGGTTGAAACTGAATGATCTTTAAAGCCCCTTCCAACACAAGCCATGCTATCATTTCATGATTCTCCATTTCTATTATTCATACAGGAAGATCTTTCCTTGAATGAGAATGATTTAATGTTTTCTGAACTGTCTATTTATTTTTCTCTATTTAGATTTCTTGTTGTTGATGTTGTTTGTTTTGTTTTGTTTTGCAAAGAACTTTAACATATAAAAGCCAAAAGTTCATCTAAAAGATGCCCAAAGCTTTTGGCTGACCCATTGTGTCATAGATTTGCTGTAGAGAACAGTCATATGAGATAAAGCATGCGAACATTCAAATAAATAGGTTGTGTTTCCAAATTCATTTTAGGATTCCCAGTGTCACTACAAAATCCATCAGCTAAACATAGAGAATGTTGTCTGTATCTCATCCACAACATTGGTATGCTCCTCCCGTATTAATGTTTTTATAAGTCACTGAGATCAGCTAGTGAAAAGTTCTGGTGTACTGGTCCTCCTGTTAGCTTGCATTGTTCTACAGAAGCAGGCTCAATAGTAATGCCTATATACAGTGTGATGAGAAAGACTGTTAATAGACTCATGTTAATAACAGAAATAATAGTATAGATTTAGAGGTAATTATGACTGTGATTGTTCCACACTTAATATTATGATCAGATCGGGAATTTATATAAAAATTCAGAGATCTCATTTTCATGTGTCGCTCCCAGTTGCTGTACTCTGTTCTGAATGACTGCTTTGTGTCAATGGAGCACAAAGCATCTGGGATGCATCTTTAACACTGTCAGTACTCTAGGCAGTGGAGCAACAGATAGCATGGAAGTTCCTCCCTCAGATACTGGTACTGCTGTAGCTACATAAGAAACCCCTAGCTGTTTGACATTATGTTGATTATTTTATTTCACTAAGTTAATTGCTTTTATCCCCTTCTGTCCTTGCCACCTTTCCACTGAGTTGAAGTCTGACAAATTCTGTCATGAACAAAAGGAACAAAAAATTAAAATTGGAAAGCTGAAATGTACTCCAAGACAATAGGGAGTGCACTGTAGCGCTGAGTACTGTATCGCACATTGTTAAGCCAGTTCTTAAATGTATTCCAAAGCACATATTTTAAAAAAGAAAAAAAAGTAGTACTGCATGTGGTGATGCAAAGTGTAATGAATCTTGCTTATGCACATTTTTTTTTTTCCAGATTATCACGTATATTCATTTTAAAGCTACCACATTCACTGGTTACTGCTAGATGTCCTACATACTGATCCTTTAAATGCTTTCTGACATATTTCATGTATTCATTCTTTATTTTGTTTTTTAAGATCATAATAAGGAGTTGTGATCCCTTCAATACCTGATCAAACCTGAATTTTCCAGTCCAAAATACATTTTGTGCCTCTGCAAGAAGCCAAAAATGAGGGATTTGTATTAAATATGTGTACTGATATCTGGGTTTGTGTAAGGAAGAGACAGAATAGTCACCAGCTGACTGACTGCGCTAAAGAAATAAGAACTTGAGGAAAGAAGTAGCTCAAGCTTAACTGAGGCCAATGGACTTATACAAGTAGAAGGGAGATGCAATTTAATAAATTGGCAGAGAACATCATTATTTCTCATATCAAGGTTATTTGTGTTCTGACTTTCAAAATGTTGCTTGTTGCCTCAAAGACCTGTTGTCTGCCTCCCAGGTATTTTCCTTCATCGGTCCAAGGCTGAGATAGATTACAGAAATTAGATAATTTATCTTTATGTCAAAACAAGTGTTTATATTTTACATATTACATTTTCCATTTTAAAAGTGGCTAAAGGGCAAATTCATATAAAAATCAAAATCAATAGATAAAGTGCTATTGACTAAAACCTTTAACATTTATTTGTAAATATTTTGCAATATTATTTTTCAGTACTTATTTTTCAAAATGAACCTCATCATTAAGAGGATTTTAGAATTTAGAAACCATTCTTGAGATTTCTGGGGAAGATTTATTTTCCACTGGAACTGATGTCTGCCAGAGTATTTCTTCCTTCTTTGAAAGAACAGGGAACACTACACAATGCATCACGTCTTAAGAAGAAAAAAATGTTGAGTTGAAACCAGCACTTGCAAGTGTGAAGACACCTTTCTCTCCCTCCTCCTTTTTCCTCCTCCTCCTCCTTTTCTTCCTCCTCCTCGCTCTTTCTCTAGGTGGAGCTATAGATCTTCAAGTGAGTTCATTAGGGAGTTTATCATTCCTTTATTAACATTTTTTTTTTAGTTCCTGCTTTCTCAAGTGTTTTCAGCTAACCATTATTTCTTCTTAATGACTGAGAGTAAAAGATTATTTTGAACAGATCAATGTAAAACAGAAAAAAAAGGAAGACAGTTTCATGATTCAAATTTTGGAGCTTGTACAGAAACTGAGTAAGAAAATTAAAGGTGTTATGAAATAACTTTTGTAAAAAATACACAGCTGTGCTTAGATTTGAAGGATTATTAAAATGCAAAATCATGTTTGTTTAATTTGCTTCTCTGGTTTCTGATGGCGTCACGTTGTAGATTACAAGAAAGATTTTATTAGGTACTATTTTTCTGTTTTAGCAGAATTCTTTTATTTATGCACTTGATTTGTGGGGATGATTTCTTTTGTCCCTAAATACAAAGGCCGTGTTTTAAAATGCCTCTCCTCTGGCAATTTAATTCCCTTACTTCCTTACTAGAGAACATCAAAGAGCTGGAAGGATTTTTTTTTTCTGAACATCCCTAGGCAACATCAAAACATTCCAAAACACTCTGTTGTACTTTAGTTTTCCTTACCCACGTATCCCTATGTCTTTATAAATGTTCAGCTATACAGTAACTCATAGACAGCTGTTAATTTGAATGCAATTTCAACAATCTTCAGAGAACCTGACCAGGCCAGGGAGAGAGAAACAGGTCCTCAAGAAAGAAACAGATATTGCAAGTTCCAGTGTAATGAAACTATCTTCAGTAAAAGGGGATGAGAGAGCTTACCTTTGGGATGGAATCGATTCTTCCCCAATTTCTTATTTTTCTTTTTTCATCTGGTTCTTCCTTCAGTGAAGCATTACCTCTTGCCTGCAAGAATAATGAGAAGAAAGGGAATATTTTGCTAAAAGAAAACTTACTCCCAACCCAGAATGTATAGCTGGAGAACAAAATTCTAAAGAAAAAAATATTATATGTATATATATATATATAAGAAATCTCTTTGAATCTAGTGGCTTCCCCAAATGTATATCTGAGTTTCAATTAAATAGTTGTAAAGTTTTCTAGGTGATTTTAATTTGCATTTATTAAATCATACCATTTCCACTGCTTTTTATCTTCTGTTTCCAAGTGGGAATATATTTAGTTAGGGTTTGCTTCTAAAAAGGCATACTGATTGCAGTAGGATTGGAGCCTGGAAATGAAGGTTGTTTCCTTAGATACGGTGTTTTGTTGTTGTTGTTGTTGTTTTCTTTTTTGGTAAATACTTTATAATCTTTCATAGTCTATGTGATGCTCCGTAATGCAGAAAAATGAAGATTAAACTTTCTCCAAAGATCATATATATTTGAAAATCACCACTTTCAATTCATGATATTAATTTTTCTGAGAGTCTTATCTTCACATTCAGAAAGCAATTTTTCCATCAACTTGAAGTCAGTTGAACTTGAACTTTACAAAACAGGAACTATATAAATTTGTATTCTAATAAAAAAAAAAAACACTTATTTTTTATAAATAGCATTATGATCAGTACACAGACTCAAATTTGTACTTTTCAGTAAGCTCTGTCATACGTCTGATCTGACAAGAATTGCTCATCAGTTTGTACCAGAATAGACCTAATAAAGTACAGAATTCCTTTCGTAAAAAAATGTATAAATATCATAAATTATAACTAAAGAATTCATTTCTCTTCACACTACAATTTAATAAGTAATCTGTTCTATAGGAAGACATTTTTTATTGTGAATTATTTTCTCATCATTTGACATATTTTCATTATCCACTTATTAAGTGGTGTCATGTGTTTCCCATGAAGAGAAGGAGGGTGACCAGATTCACAAATCCCCCCTGGTAAGATTAAGGTGAAACTGACACTCAAGGTCCAAACACAATCATCAGTTTTAATGAGAATCTCTGTACTAGAAGTATCTTAAAAGTATTGGCACTCTTACAATTATATCCATCTAAGCTGTGCAGCTAAACTATGTGACTTTATAAGAAGTTGAAATAAGCCTCATGTTACTTAACAGTTTTATGAGGAAAAAAGAAGGAAAGAGATGGAGTGTGGTGGGGGGGAGGAAGAGATGGATGGACACAAAAAGAGACAACCAGCTCGGGTACGAGCATTGGTCCAGCCAACAAGGGGTCCTCAGTCTATGAGAGCACTTGCCCAGAAGTTCCAAACTATCTAAGTCTCAGAGACCCCCCAAGCTTCTCTTGGGCATCCTTTTATGCACACTAGATTTATGGGGTTTGTAGTAAACAAGTTTGCCATCAAAAAGTTTGTTCATCAGTAAGTTTGTCAGTGAGTTCACCATAAACCGGTTTGGGGTCACCTTCCATAGCAAATGGGAGTTCTGGACAGAGCAAGGCCGTTCTGTCTCCACAGGGCTCTCTCCTCTGACCAAACCTTTAGCCTGTTGTCATGGCAATGATCTTGCAAGTGTTTAAGACAATTCCAGGCAAACCACAGATGAAGTGTTTTCCCTTGGTCTACTACAAGTGGTCAACATTAGTCAATATAAACTGAAGAATGCAGCAATCTTTTTTTCTAAGTAATGCCAAAAAGTGTTTAAAACTGACATGAAACTATGAATGAATAATTCTATTTCTGGATTTTCTGCCGATTTCCTTCATGCCTTTGCATGAATGTTCTACAGTGAGTGCAGTACTGTTCCCATGTGCTCCTCACCTGGTTGTACTGTTGACTGTGAAATAAAAGCTGTAGTCTGTCTAACTTTGAAAGCTATAAAAAATTTACCTGTCAGCTATAGTATTTCACTTTATCTAGTGTTTTGCAAATTGTCAGTTTCCATAAAACAGTACTCAAAGCCATTATGAATGACACTTGAGAAATGTCCAGCAAGTACTGGAATTGAAAGTCTGAACAAATAGGCATTGGTGTGATATATAATGTTAAATGTAGAAGTATTAATATTCAGAATATCAACATATCAATGTCTTATGCTCAGGAATTTTATAAAGGAGTATGTTTTTCTAAATGGCTTAACTCCACTGAAAGCAATGTGTCAAGTTATAGTTAGATGCACAAACTTTGACTCTTGAAAATGTAGGTTTTCATTCAGCCAGTAAGTAAATGTGACAACTCACATAATAAAAGAGAATTTGCTTAAAGTTTCTTAAAAAGAAAAAAAAAAAAAAAAGACATCCTGTCAACAGATAACATTGCATCACACAGAAGAGTTAAGAAATAAATGTGGAAAAAAAATCTTCCTCGTGAAGTATCAGTGGTAAAAGCTTTATAAAACAATTAGACTACGGAAGTTTTCTCACAGGCCTCACAAAAATGTGTGTGGACTTTAATTAATCCAGGGGAAATAAAATCTTCAGTTTTTCAGAGAATTATAATGTTCCTTCTTGCTTTGTAGCCACTAATTTCAGGAGACAGGGGAGACAGTTATGGCCTAGCTGATGGACGTATGATATAGCAAAGCTCATTAGCTCAAGTTGTCCTTTGCAGAAATGTTTAGTACTTAGGGGCTGGTCTGTGAAAAGAGAAAAGCTGCAAGGAAAATGCTGAACGCTGTGATGCATTTCTGTATAGATTAGAGCTTCTTTCTCAGAAGATTAGGCATCTGGCTAATGGTCACTAGGAGCCCTTGGGCTGCTGTTACAAAAAAACTGCCACTACCTTGTCTGTAAGTTGAGTTGATGTCACTGGAGCAGAAGAGAACACTTGCAAGAGTAGGACACAGGCCAGGCTTCTGTGCTGCACTTGTCCTTTGGAAGACGTGCTGGACTTCAGGCTGACTGATATACCAGCAGTATCTTTTCTCTCATCACTCCAGTGAGTGCAGGAACATTTATTCAATCCTATCTTGACACAAAACATCATTATGAAACTTAGAGGGCATCATAGGCTAGTCAGAGTTAGCTGGAATATTTCGAATCTGCTGTCCCATAACCTGGCTTCTTATGCACAGATTATACTCTCATTTACATTTCAAAGGCTGTTGCAGTTTGCATTTACTTTCTTGAAAGAAGACATCAATAGATTATCACAAAGATCTAAAAGTTTGGCCATACTGTGTAATCATCATCACAGCCAAGTTTTGGGGATTAGGACATCAGTTTTCAGTATTTGTCTTTATTTAAGAATTCTACTCTTAGAAGCATGTAGTCACTTAATTTTCCAGATATACTAAAGGTACTGCATATAGGTATACTGAGTCTCCCATGTTGAGAGAATAAATTGTCATATCTCACTAAAATGCTGGGGTTTTCTGACAGGAAAGAAAAAAAAAAAAAAAAAAAAAGGCCCAGAGCATGTCCTGGGACTTTGATTCACATGACTGCATGGTCAGTATGATAATACATTAAATGTTAAAATTGCCAACATGGAAGCAGTTTCACACTATGTCTGTATCTGAATGGTGTCTAGCTAGAAAAGCATTCAACAAGATTGAGGAAATTTCACTAAGTGCAAAGCTGGGAGTGCAGGGTGTTGTGCCACTGTTTTGGTTGGTATGGTGCTTCCCTTGTCTTTTAAGTTCACAGAAAATGTAGAGGGATGAGTTATGTAAGGAAAATCATCAATAGTAAATTGGCTGTTATTGACTGAGTGAACTACCAACTCACAGTCATCAGCAAAAAAAAGCTCACTAACAAAGAAATCAGCCACCTGTCCGCAGACTGAACAACATGCATCTGTAAGAAAAGGAAAGAATACAGTTATGCCAGTGGCATGAAATGCTTCCATCTGCACACCAGAGACAAGATGGAAAATGGTATGGAAACTATTTATGATTTTAAAGAGATCTTGCCATTTTCCACCTGTCTAGCCATCACCTTATCACAAAAGACTTAAATATGTCAGGAATAAAATTTGCAGGGTTTTCGCATATCTGCAAAAGCTTTAAGAGTCCCTTTGTAATTTACATTGTTAAAACCTTTAGTTAGGTCAACAGTTAGCCAGCCAAGACTGCAACTTGACTTGATAGTACGGCTCTAAAGGTCACGTGTGTAGTGTGACTTACTACCTCCACATTGAAGTTTTGGGAACATACATTACAAAAAAAGCAGAAATTGAGTTACTCAGTTTGGACATGCTAGGATTTTCCTAGCATCAGAGAACAGAAATGCCAAAATAATTGTCACAGTTTACATCATGATTACTTGTAGGTAGTAGATACTGTTGGTTCCTTTGAATTGCTGTGAAATGGACTCTTGCTTTCATATAATGTGGAAAGACCACGTAGATTTCATGTTGCTTTTTAAAATATAATTTACCGTCAAGACAAGGCAATACATTGGTTCAATGTCAAGATATTGTAAAAGAATTTTGGACTGAAAAATTAAACAAGTCATCTTTGAGTCTGGAATACAGGAGACAGCAAGTTTCAGGCTATGAAAAACTTCTATCACTTCCCGCACTGAGACTAAGGACCTTCTCTACTCTTCCATTACTAAAGTATTTATTGAGTTTACTAAGTGTATATTTTGAGTTTATATGTCATAATAGGCATGCAAGGTGTAACTCTCTTGCCATTCAAGAAGTTCGTAATACTGGTACAGGGACTGAACTGGGTAGGTTGATAACTACAAATACAGGTTGACTTTTGAGCTTCTTTTCTCTAGTGGATGGTATTGATTTCTCTGCATTCACTGTCATCCCAGTGTTCTTTCAGCAATTATGTATTCATGTAAAGAGTGTCTATGTCATTTGTGTGACTGTATTCTAGGTTAATGGACAACTACTTCCAGCATGTCCAAGACTGTCTTGGGCAACTGTCTGATATGTGATTATACTGCTATCATTTTTGTTTTTTTTTTTTTTTTTACATGCATCTACTGTTTCTCTGTTTGTGTTTTCAGCTGACAATCCAAAATTCATGACAATGCTTGAAAACAGAGGAACAGCCCCTGCAAATTGACAGAGCTCAGGAAAAGTCAGAGGAATTGAATTAGATGAAAAAATAACAGCAAGCAGTGTACGGCTTTTTGGAGTTTTATACTGAAGAATCAGTCTGTATTATTGCTGCAGTTATATGGCTACCTGAAAAAAACTGAGAAAGAGAAATTTTCTTTTGAATTCATCCTCCCCCACCAAAACAAAACAAAACAAAACAAAACCTTAATTTTAATTTGGACTGAAACAATCAAGCAAAAAGTAATGCAATATATATACTATAACTTAAAAAAAATATATGATTCATTTATGTTAAATGAAATATTAATCGATTCAGAAGTGATTCAATTAAAAGACTCACTTCGATTATTTTAAATTTTCTTAAGGCTTTTAAAATACCAGTTGTAGAGCTTTTGTAATGCTTTTCTAACAGATCTTCAACAAAACAAATGCATTTATGCATTATATCAGAGTTGCCTTGTCGCAACATGCACGCCGGAAATTACAAGACAACACCAATATGGTTAAGCAAGTAACTCAGTTTATTGTAGCACACAGGGTTGTTTATACTTTGCAGAGTGGGCGTGCTGTCGCGGCAATAGCTGATTGGGCGGACGATGTTTCTTCTTGCGGTTTGTGTACGTGCAGAAGCGAACGCAAAGTTGCTTTTACAATGTCCTTGCTTTCTCATTCTAGTGTCAGCTCCCTTATTTTTTCAGTCAGGCTCAATCCAAAGACCTACTTTTCTAACATGTCCAAATAAATGTGTCCATTGTTTGCCAGATAGCTCTCCACATTGCCTGATCTGGATTATTTTCCCCAAAAAGGTTTGAAGCTATGTGTCCATCTCTGTACATCTTCAGATTAAGGAAATTGAAGTAATCTTCCAATCTGATTACTAGATTGCTGGTGATATATGGATGGCCATGCCCCTTCCAGATGCAACAGAGTAACGCATTATAAAAATAATAATAGATAAAATAGAGTAAATAAAATTGTACTGAGTGGAATCTGTTAATAATCTACATATACACATCATTTCTAAATCATATTCTAACACCTTTTTGTTCAGTATACTTTCTATTAAAATAGTAAAGGCATTGGTCAACTCGGTATTATCTCCACTCTGGGTTCTCAACCATACTGTCTTTCCTACTCTTCAAGTTTTCCATCATTTCCCTCCTCTCCCTTCCTCCCTCCTCTCAACAGCTGAAGGGGAGGGACTAGAATATGTTTCACTAAGAAAATTGTTCTGAGGAAGTGTGTAACCTTTCTAAGCAGGGTCAATGTCATCACAGCAAACATAGCGACTGCACCTCAGTTTTTTGCCTTCATTCCTCAGTTGTTGCCTTTTGACTTGAAAAAAATTGCTGCTTGGGGCTCTGTGGGATGATGTGAGCCTAGGATCATGTGTGTCCTTCTGTTTTTCACGCTACTTTCACTAAGAAAGGGCAGTTATTTTTGAGCTCTGCAGGGATACCTTTTCTCCGCGTCTTTGAAAATAAGTAGTTTTCAACCAGAAGAGGTTGGCAAAACACAAAAGATGTCTGTCCTTTTTGCTTCGTTCCTCTCCCCTCTCACTGGGAGAGCAGAGGCAGTGACAGTGCAGTGATGAATTGTTTGGCCGTGCCAGCAGCAATTAGCTGTTCAAACAGTTGCTTCTGTTCCCTAGGGAAATGCTAGTGAAGCAGATGAAACCATCTTGTGACTGGGCTTGATCCATAGACTACCTGTAGTACCTGCAGAACTCATCAGTGTCTCCTCTATCGCTTATATTCTACTAGATGTAAAGGTATATGCAATTTAATTTCAAATTTTATATTCCCTTAATGAGACAGTGTGTTTCATAAGGACGTTACTGACAATACATATAGCAGTTTTGTCAGGGTAAAATGATGTGTGCCTTTGGCATAAAGTGCTTTCTTGAGGGCTTAGTGTCGTAAACATTTCTACTGCTAGAGTAAGCTGTAAGAAAGTCCACCAGTAAAAAATTGAAGGATATGCTAAATAAGATCTTAAACAAGACAGTATTCAAAAGTAATAAAATTTGATGACTTAATTTACAAACTGCAAAGAAAGCAAGGACACCATGTTTATCTAAAGATTCCACTTGTTTGATTTATTATTTCCAAAGACTGAAAGGCTAAATCCCAGGGATTTCAGTGGAGCTAACTTACATGCAGGATTCTGGCAGAATTGCACTCCAAAATAACAGTTAACTACCTTTTAAGTACGTAGGAGAGATATTAGAGGGTTAAATACTCAGCTTGTAGCTGTAGCATTTGAATTTGAGCTTGGGAGATTTAAATTCAATAAACATCCTAGCTAAGTTTCTTTTAGAAAACAAGTCTCATGCATTTTTATGTGCTTCTGTATTATTTAATATGCTACACCTTACTTAGGTAGAGTTCTGAAAGAAAATAAAAAATAAATACAACTGGGATACCTTTTAGATGTAGTCTGCCAAATATCTTGCCCTGGTCATGCGCAGGGTGCTATCATTAGTGCTCCATGCTAGGAATTTTGTTGTTTGCTTTTTGTTGTTGTTGTTTTATGCCCTTTGTTATGACCTTGGGCCTCAATCAGCTCATTAAAAATTAAATTGCTTATTATAACCTGGCTTCATTTTCCACTTTGATCAGAAAGCACAACAGGTTCCTTAAGTGGATTTACCCGTAAAAAATTCTGGTAATGAGAATAGAAAAGGCAAGTTTAATAACTTTAATATCAAAACAAAAGCTACAGAAATACCACCCAGAGGATAATAACAAACATTTTCTCTAACAAAAAGATAAACCTCTTTGCAATATGAAAATTCTGTTTTCTGGCTTATTAAGTGAACATCTTTTACAATTTGAAATCAGTATGATTTGCACTTCTTCTGTGGCTAGTGCTCTCTCCCATCAGCTTGTGAACATTACAGCATTATTTTATTTGTGCCACAATTATTTGAATTCAAAGGAGGAGATAAAACTGCTTAAAATTATAGAGAAATTTTGCTGAATACTGTTCATTTTAAACTATTGCTCATTTGGCTATGTTCACTCATTATTTGCTGTCCAAGAATACTTTTGGATATAGACTTTTAACTCATAGGCATTTATTCACATAGAGAATTAGGAACGGGTTATTGAACAAATATAAAATCTGTAATGTGAAAGCATAACCTAACACTTACTCTACTCTCCTGTTTCTAACAGGGTCTAGAGAAAGTTGTGAGAACAGGAAAAGAATTATTGATATTTTTCTAGCATAGTAGCCCAGTTCTTTGTGCCCTTTGTCCTCAGTGATTTGTCTCTTGCCTGTATACTCAAATGAACTCAAAGAGGAATATTCCGGTGTAAACACACATACTTTGTTTTTTTTTTATTCCCTTCCCATTAGTCTCCTTTAAAAAAAAAAAAAATCACACATCCTGAAAGAACAAATCACTGTAGCTGAAGTGACCAGTCACAAACCTTGAATAGCAGTTCAGCTAAGCAGATCACAGGTAAGTCTTTAATTACGTATCACCCTGAGTTGTGAAAACAAACATAAAAAGGTGGAAGATAGTTTGTGAGCAAGAGAACTGGTTAACGGTAATTATCAAAACCATTAGCCAGTCTGTCAAATATAACTCACACCTTTAATAAAAATAGATTTGCTCTTACTAGCAATCTAAATTCTGAAAGTCAAAATAAAATTGAAATCAATATTACTTTTAAATAAATACAGTGAGATGAAACATTTATTTTAGAGTCTCTTCATAACTTTACAGCTAACACACATGGTGGTGAAATTAACATTTGACAGGGACAGTTGTTCCTAATCTGGTCCACCTCTCCTTCAGAAAACAAGAGGCTTCAAGTCTTATCTCCCCCATGGAGAGGTCTTGAAATGAAAGGGAGGAAAAGTTTTAAAGAATCTTTATTTCTTTATATCATTTTCAGATTTCTGGAAAATGTTGTGGGTGCAAATTTGCTTTATGTCACTCAAATCTTTGGTTTTGGAGCTTTACAGCAAAAGGGCAAAATGGAAACAAATACTTCTTTATTTGTTTTATTTGTAAATATCCTTACAACCATCTGGGAAGTTGTTAAAAATGATTTTTTTGCTTTAAAATAAATTGTATTATGAGGATCTTTTTCATGATAGATTGTATCATAAAGAGCCATTTCATGAAAAAAAAAAATTGATACCCGTAAGTTTAACAAATGATTTAACTTCAAAAACAAAGCTGTCTCGTGGATGGAATGCATTAATAGTCAGCAGTCAGTTGATAATATAGAACATTTAGAGAGCTCTGAATTTGTCTCTGGATGTTAATACCTGATTGAATTATTCAGTTCTGCAATCTAGTATTCATATATATATATATATATTTATTTAAATGAATACATTCTCCTTGGAAAACTGCAATGGCCTAAATCAATCTGAAATTTTTGTAAACAGCTTGAATACATTTCCCCACATGATGTGTACATTGTATGCTGAATAATTTTTACCATAAATGTGTTAGAATATTTCAGTGTATACAATCTACTAGTATATTTCAGTGTACAAATGCATATTTTTATACATTATGAATAAAATATATTTTGTACAGCAGTATTTGTTATATTTTCATGTTGTTTATGGTCACATCTTGTTTTATGAGTGATTTGCTATATGATGGTGATCATGAATGCACTAGTATTTTTAAGTCTCAGGTTGAATGTTGTATTAAATCATTTCTATTCAGAACAATATCTGGATGTCGATCAATGATTTGCAATAAGCTTTGAGCCATCATTTAAAATTTTACATAGTTTGCATGTATATTTCTCTAATTTAATGCTTTTGACTGCTTTTTGTATTCATCGTGAGCAGATCACTTATTAAGGGAAAAAAATGGATCAGTTCTCAAATTCTCCAACCAGAGCCACTTGTAAGTATTTAAATTAAACTAGTTTTCAAATCAGGGCAGAATATCAATAGCTTAGGGTAAGAAGAAATAGTAAGCAAAAGCTGTTTGTATCCAGAAGATTGAAAAATAATATATAAATATATGAATATAGAATCACAGGATCACAGAATTGTAGGGGTTGGAAGGGACCTCTGGAGATCATCTAGTCCAAACCCCCTGCCAAAGCAGGCTCCCTAGACCAGGTTGCACAGGTAAAGTTCATATATATTTTACTGATATGTGCTATTATCATATTTATACATACACATACAGAGCTGTACTTATTTACTTATATATGTAACTTGATATATGTATACAAAGGAGATATGTACTCTAAATGCGTAAACAAATGAATAGAGGATAAGTTTATATTCAGTATTTTAAAAATATGATATAATTCTGAAGAATGTGTAGTATTTTATCTGTCTAAGTGAAGCTTTTCTTTGTGTAGGAACTATAGAGAGCTGGCTTCCTGGTTTGCTCCATGTACATTGCACCAAGTGGGTTGCTCTGTGATTGCACTGGCGTTTGTTCTCATTACTGGGCATGTAAATAAAATATGAAGCATTCTGATACACTGCAAAACATTAGCACTATCTAGCAATACATAAATTAATTGTTTCTTACACTGAATTAAAGCACTCAGGATAACTTCCAGTAAATGTGTACCACTTCATACCATGTCTGTTTCAGTTGACCCTAAAGTATATGCTCATGTTCCAGCTGGTGTTATATCCATCCCAAATCAAAGCACTTTAACTTACATCAAAAGTTAATCTTGCTTGGGTATTTGCAAATTTTCTATTATTTCAGTTTTGTAAGGATTAGACTTCTACATTCAATTTCGCAGTAAAAATAGAAGTTCAAGCTCACAAGTACTTAGTTCCAGCACAACAGAGTATCAGTCTTCCTCATGTGTTTAACAGTATCCTGGTCTGAGTTTAGTGAAGTCGTATTATCTTCATTATACTACTGGTCAATCTGCTTCATTTCTGTCCTCATCTCTTATTGTCTTAAACAAGACTGAAATAGATTTCTTTCTTCTTACCTGGAAAAACAGAGTCAGCTAAGATTCTATTCTGGAAAAACAAAACTACTCATTTGGTAGGAGGTTTACATTTCATTATTTTTGAGATAACAGTTGGATAAGTCTTTCTGCAGATAAACCACATTCACTTGAGGGAGGGAATGTGTATTTGCAGTGTATCGCGTTGTTCTACAAAGAACACTGGCTTGAAGAAACAGGAAAGGATTTGGGCTATCAAGTCAAATCTGTTTCTGATTACTTCTTTTTCTTGAGGAGACCACCCTGTTGTGCTGGGAACATGCCCCTGCAATGCCATTCTGATTATCAATACACCAAAGAACTAGTGGCTTGTTAAAGGCCAGGTAGTTGAAGAACGGGTAGCCTTCTGCTCTTTCTCTTCCTCCATCTATCATCCTAATAATCGCCATTAAGCATCAAGAGGCTATATGTGGAAATGCCTTTATTACAAGTACAACAATAGCTGTTTTCAGCTATTCTAACACCTGAAATGGGGCTTCACAGTTGTCTGACTTTACCATGATTGTTATCTAGAGTGTTTTGCCTTTCAAAATTATTTTGTCTTTGCCTTTCTCCCCATTTTGACACATTTATTCTTAATCTCCAGTGAGGTTGTGTGACTTTTTGCCATTTCCTGTTGCTCTATGAAAAACATAAGCATAGTTACAGCTTTTAGTTTTTCCCATTATCCTCAAAATCATACAACAGAATGTAATGTATTTTTGCCATTTCCTTTATGTGCTGCTTTTAAGCTTATCTATAGCCATCTCTTACACTTTGTGGCAGAATATATCCAGAAATGTTTAAAAGACTACTGACATCATTTAGTAGAATCAAAATACCCTGTGGCAGAAAATAATAGATTATACAGTATTTGTATGTGATATTGTACTAGCTGGATTAGAATTTCCACAAGAGCCTTTTAACATGACAAAAAAAAGCACTGATACCTAAAGTGCTAGAGAGCATTATCCATTTTTTTTTTTTTTTAAATAAGAATTATGTTGGCTTTGTTACCTTTTCAAGAACATAACTTTTCAGGTGACCTCTAAGGAAAAAATCACAAGGTGGGGACTCAGGCTCTTGGAAAAACTTTCTCTCAATCTAGGAAGAAAATTTCTTTTGGAATCAGAGGCAGAACAAACATGGGCACTTCTACAGTGCAATTACTTCCTCATAGAATCATAGAATTGTTTGAGTTGGAAGAGACTCTTAAAGGCCATCTAGTTCAACTCCCCTGCAATGAACAGGGACACCTACAGCTCCATTACGTTGCTCAGAGCCTGGTCTAACCAGACCTTGAAAGTCTCCAGGGATGGGGCAACCACCACCTCTCTGGGCAACCTGTGCCAGTGCCTCACTGCCCTTATTGTAAACAGCTTTTCCTTATGTCCTGTCAAAATCTCCCCTCTTTTAGTTTGAACGCCCTTGTCCTACCACAACAGAGCCTGCTAAAAAGTCTGTCCCCTTCCTTCTTATAGCTCCCTTTTAGATACTGAAAGGCCGCTCTCAGATCTCCCCAGAGCCTTCTCTTCTCCAGGCTGCACAGCCCCAGCTCTCTCAGCCTGTCCTTATAGGAGAGGTGTTCTCTTTGGTCATTTTCGTGGCCCTCCTCTGGACACGCTCCAGCAGGTCTAAGGGCTCCACATCTGGATGCAGTGCTCTGTGAGATATCACAGCACAGAGCAGAGGGGCAGGATAACCTCCCTTGACCTGCTAGCCACACTTCTTTTGATGCAACCCAGGGTACAGTTGGCTTTCTGGACAAATTGCTGTCTCACGTCCAGCTTGCCATCCACCGGTACTGCCAGGTCCTTTTTGGCAGGGCTGTGCTCTATCCTTACATACTTCAGCTTGTACTGATGGCAGGGGTTGCCACTACTCAGGTGCAAGACCTTGCACTTTGCTTTGTTAAACCTTGTGAGGTTCTCCTGGGCCCACTGTTCAGCCTGTCTAGGTCTCTCTGAATGGCATTCCAGTCGCACCACACAGCTTCAACATTACTTCATCATTGCCACAGAAAATTAGCCTGAAGCAATGCATTTCTGTACACAGATTATTCATCCTTACCAAGAAAGAGTTCATTTCATTCAACATATATAAAATATAGCACATTGCTTTCATTATCATGCAGTACTCCACAGTGTCTTATTTCAGTCAATTAGAATTTTAGTATAATTAAAAGTTACATTGTAAATTGGACCCAGAAACACTTCAACACCCAAGAACTTACTTTCAATGTCATCATTTTTCCTAACATATTATTTAATTTTTGGAAACTCTTTTGGCATGTCACTTATTTACCCAGGAATTAAGGTGTTTGTTATCCCTGGTGACATTTCACGTAACAACAGTTTGGATTATTGCAAGTTCAAATTAAGGAAAATACTTTTCATAGTGGAACACAGTTTTTGAAGGTTAATTTTTATAGTCCACCATGGATAAAAGTTGGAAGAGAAAGCTGGTACATGTGAAATAGTAAACCTCACTGAGCAGTTCTGTGCTTTTTGTGGTTTTGTAAAATATCAGAAGTTATATTTTGTGTATAAAACTGAAGTGATTATTTTGTAAATGTGCATTTAACTGAAGCTATAATGAAAATTAGCAAAGGTGTGCACAGAGTAAAGCACATGTCTGCCAAGAGACCTCTGCTTTGCTGTTTTTATATTATCTTAAATAATACTGGTAACAAAATCTAGGCATTTCGGCCTACTCAAAGATATGTTGAGTGCTTCAAGTTCATTGCAATGAACAGAAGTCTGGAAGTATCAAATGTTGTGGAAGACGGATTGTGGGGCAGTGTTTGCTTATACCTTACCAGTATGCAAGATAGTGTTGAAAAATCCTGGGAATGAGGGAAAAATTCTGGGCAATTCTTTTCATTGTTTGTTGTTCATCAGTTTTCAAATAATTCAACAAATGACTTCTCTACTCATTGTTTCTTTTTATTTTTTTTTCTTTTTATTACTGGAATAGCCAGTACCTATAGTGACTTATTAAAGATCAAGTCTTTGCGTAGTAAATTCAAACCAAGGAGCCTCTTGTTGGTTTTATGGTCTCTGTGACACAAACTGGTTGCTACATCTGAACCAGCAGTATGCTTGCATTCCCTATTGACAAAGTTTGTATTGACAAAATTTTGTTTTGACCTATTTATCAATGAAAATATTTTAAATGATTCCTAATACATCGTACAGTAGAAAGTTTTTTTGCACAGTAAGATGAATAATAGCACCTCCCTTTCTCCTTCCCTCTTCTCCTCCTCCCTGCCTTCTATGTATGACAAGATGGTGCTTTCTAACTTCCTTTTTGTGACATCTACTCAGGTTGTTGCTAGTTGTGAAAGAAAGAAAAAGTTTGCAATCAGAGAACCAATTTGGTTACATTTTAATGTGTGCTGAAAGTTGTTGGCACATAAAGCAGAGCTGCTGAGGTCTTTCTTCTTTATGTCCTGTGAATCACCCAGAGACAGAAATTGGTGCTATGAGCACAGAGGCTTTCCTCCTAAGACCCTAAATTCCATGAGGTCACAGATCTAAAGCTTCTTACCATTTGCTGGAATTTTATGTCTAGCTTCAGCAATGGAGCAGCTGATAAAGAAATCAATATTAGCTTCAGCATCTGGATATCTTTCACTATTAGCAGTAGTTTTCAAACAATCTCTTTCAGTCCACAAAGATCACTACTGGCTGTTAAATTGTGGCTTTGGTTAAGAAAACTGGTTATATATCAGGATTAGTTTTATTACTGACATTTCATTTAAATAGAATAGGACATCCAGACAAGTAAACTGTTAAAAGTGAATAGTCATTAAAACATTTTAAGATGTAATTTATTTATCACTTTATTCTATTCTACATGGAATATAACAAGAGGTGCAACAACAGTTGACTGGAGCACCTGCTTGAGCAGCTCTGTGAAAAATAGAAGAATGCTGCTTTATAAGCTATTCAAAGTTCACTCTATATTTATGTGCAAATAGTCAAGAAAGCAGAGTTAAAGTTGTATTTGCAAACTTAGCATTCACTTAATGTATTTTGGGCTCAGAATTAGAAACAGATTTCACATTCAATGAATATAAACACCTTAATATACATGCACTAAAGAGTAATATATCTTAAGTAATGGGAACAGGTTTTCCCAGAGAAAACCTTTGTATTATGGGTGACTTTTGATGACTTTTTTATTACAGTTTCTTGAAAACATGTGCCTTATGATGGTAATTCAGATACTAGAACAGCTGCTTTTCAGAAGATGTAGAGAAGTAGTATTATGACTGCAAGCAGTCGCTTAAAGTTTGCTTCTCAACTTTTTTCCATATAAATCATAGAAAAATTGAATAAGGAGGGGCACCAAGTGGCTATTCAGTCAATACGTCTCTCATTCTCCAAATCAAGGTCAGCCATGCCTAATTTGTTTCTGCCAGATGTTTGTCTTAGCTGGTTTTCGAAAAATTAAAATGTTAGGAATGCTGTCTACTTCAGAGACAATGTAATTCCTTGAAAAGAGTAAGAATAAGATAAAAATAAAAGATAAAATCATAGTGTGCTGAAGAAATGTCTGCATGTTCAACCTTGACTATCTAAACTATTCACTTGTTTTTCAGCTGTATAATTAATCTCCTATTTAATTTTCTGCTTAAAAACTGACATTAAAAATCCTGACATAAAATGATTTTAGGAAAGATAAAGTGATGGAGATATTGGGTAATTCAGTAATCTTCTTTTAATTAGATGAAGTGAATTTTTGGTGAAATTCCATAAGATTTCACTAAAGTCTGAATTTAACTCATATGACTTGAAGCAAAAGGTACTTAAATTCTTCACTGTTACTGGTCAGTGAGAATTAAGCTCCTCCTGTATGATAGGTTCCATGCAAGTATAAACTTGGTCTCATTTGTGAATCTGAGCTATTGAGTGTTTTAACATATGTAAACTAGTACATGTATATTCACAAGGGGATTGATCTAGGTGCCTTAAAGCTTCACAGAGCTGTGAGTAAGGTTACAAATGAAGATGCAGAGAGGAAAGAAAGCACAAGCACAAGAGCACTAGCTTTCTTTCCTGTGAAGTTCAGGCTTTCTCTTTTAACTGAGAAGGAAATCTCCCTACACAAATGGCCTGGTGCAGAGTGGGTGCTATAAATGCGTGTCAATGAGGAGTGACCTGAAATGATCTGGAATTCTCTCGACAAGAATATAAGCTGTAACTTTAAAAAATTCCTACGTCTCCAACTTCGATTATAACAGGTGTTTATAATGTCTTTCTAAACATATGGATGTTTTTAAAGATTTCTCCTTAAGGACCCATCTATATGAATTACTCCCATTGCACAAGACATTTCCTAAACCTTCTTGAATCACTGGATTCATCTCCATCTCTTTTCTTCAGGGGATCATTTTCTCGATGAAAATTGCATCTGTCAAAAGGAGAAAAGGAAGAATCAAACATTCTAATGGACTTTTATGTACTGCACACATAATTTTTTGAAATAGGATGGTATCTTTTTGCTACTGCTGACTTTTCTGCCAGAAATTGTAACTTATCTCCTCAGAAACTGAAATTTCATATTACAGTTTCTAAACTCAGCCGTTACATACAGCAAGGAACACATCTCCATTAGCTGAATAGAGTGAAAGGTTTGCAATTGCTGCTGGAGAGAACGTAAAACTCAGTGTCTGAAAGGAATGTAGTTGGATTTTGCTCAGCACACAGGGATTGTCCAAATCAGCAAGCCAAAATGCCTCATCAGGTTCTTATCATGAAGCACAAGAGAACGAGAAATGTGGCCATTGTTATCAAACCAAATATAAAGGCAGTTTTAAATAAATTGTTATTATACCCTGAAATACTTGAATGTAAAGCTTTTAATCTGTGTAGGACTGTGATCAGCTCTACTGGTGCTTTTGTATGGAAATTTTCCTATTAGTAAATACAAAGGCTTACTACTAAAAGTACTCAAAGCAGACTGAACAAAGAGGTTTTTTAAAGTTTATTACTACAAAAGAGACATTTCTCTGCAAGCAGAGTCTTTAAGTTGTTTCTGCAGATTTTATTGTATGAATAAAAAGTAAATTCTGTGTACACTACATTTTATATTCTCAGCCTGGAAAGAAAATGGCAATCGATAAAAAGCAATTATGCATATTTTTTAACACTTAAGAAATTTATATTTTTACTGTTTGATTAACAGGTTTGATATACTCTTCTGGTTATCTTTTGCTAAGTTAAAATGGAGTGTTCCTACAAATAAGAGTGTACAGCTGGACTGTCCCCATGGAAATGCCTTATAGGAAGATAGATAATGAAGTCCATGCCAAAAAACAAAGCAGAAATTTACAAGGTAGAGCCTTAAATATACAGTCACTTTGTGCAATAAGGAATTCAAGTAATTACCCATTATTTTGCTGGAATTTTTGGAGATGCTGAAATAAACATTTTTGAAGTAGTACAATGGTATCAATGTTTCAATGCTGTTACATTACAGGAAAATCCCACTTTTTCTCATTATCTGTAGATATGTGTACATATCTACATATCATACATATCTACATATCTGTAGATATGTACTGCATAATTTCATATAAATGAGGCTTATTTGAATGAGGACTCAGTGTAGGCAAAAAAAAAGGAAGTTCAAAGACAATAGAAAATAAAACAGTGTAATAGAGGATATTTACAAGCAATATTGAAGGAATCATAGCAGTTTCAGAGAGCATAAATGTGCGTTGTTCTGAATTCACGTGGAGAATTCCACCATATCAATCTTTTAGATTTAATCTGTAAGCAACTTTACCCATTCACTCAATTCAGAGTGTCTTGCTGAGGATCGGCATCAGATTTGTGCAGTGGAGTGCGTGGACTTAGGTGTAGTGGTCTGCCCCTTCCCTTCTGGTAATACTGTAATTGGTTTCTCTGGAAAGAATAGAAGTTAGTCACAATAGCATTTTGTTAATGTTCGTTTTCTAAGCAATTCTGCAAACACATATGTCAATTGTATTGCATCATTTTATGGGCATCCAGTATACCAAATTGTAAGTATCTTAAAGGTGTAGATACTATGTGTAGTATCTTTGATTGTTTTACCTTGGAAAGCTGGCAACATTTCCCACTTAAGTAGGCTCATTATGCTATAACAAAGAGTTATTAACAATACATGGTAAGGTCAAGAATCAAATGAAATAGGGATACCATATGATTTTTGTGTCAAAAACCTCGATAACACAAACATATCACAGAATCACAGAATTGTAGGGGTTTGAAGGGACTTCTGGAGATCATCTAGTCCAACCCCCCTGCCAAAGCAGGCTCCCTAGACCAGGTTGCACAGGTAGGCGTCCAGGCAGGTCT